>JAOYSI010072693.1:0-17964 GCA_025775065.1 Hiodon alosoides | reverse complement strand
AAAGTAAATGGACAGTAAGTAGCGCTATGGACAGTAAGTGGAGCTATGGACAGTAAGTAGCGCTATGGACAGTAAGTGCCGCTATGGATAGTAAGTAGCGCTATAGACAGTAAGTAGCGCTATAGACCGTAAGTAGCACTATGTACAGTAAATGGCGCTATGGACAGTAAGTAGCGCTATGGACAGTAAATGGCGCTATGGACAGTAAATGGCGCTACGGACAGTAAATGGCGCTACGGACAGTAAATGGCGCTACGGACAGTAAGTGGCGCTACAGACAGTAAGTAATGGTGCAGCCAGAGAAAGGCAGGCACACTGAACAGGAAATTGTGTTCAGGCTGTGAATTCCCCTGACCGCCGAGCCGTCTCATTGGAGGCTCTTTGTCGCACATTTCATAAACCACAACAGCATGGGTCATCTTAGAAGCCCATAACAACAGCCTGAATCTGAAAATAACACCATGGGAACCCGAGAACAGCTTCAAAGAAAGAACACAAAAAACACCCACAAATTAATTTAGATTTTTTAAAAAGATTTTTTTTAAATTAAAGAGCTTAAATATTAACAAAGTAGCCTCAAGATTCTAATTTTCAAAACACTCAAACAACTAAATGAATTAGAGCCGACCTCTTCTCATGTTATTTTATTAGAGGGATACATTTAAATTGAACACATCGTAAACAAGGCCACTTCCGCTGAGAAAGAGAAAAGCGGTCTATTCTAACTCGTTACTTTAGTTATGTCCTTGCCTTGGTGGCTGTGGTTTGACATTAGCAACGATACAAGATGATCTAGTCAGACCAAAAAGCGTGGGTATCCTCTGACCACGCACCTGCGACGAGTAGCTCGATTCAGCTTCAGAATAAATCTAACAAGATAGCTGAAGTTGCAAAGACGATGCAAAAATAATTTAGTTAATATTACTATTATTATTATTACTATCTCAGATCTCTGCTCTCTCAAAAGAGCAAACAATAAAGCTATTAAAGGCTGATCAGCTGGAAACTGCGCAGCAAATGTCTTGTCTCTGTTTGTTTTGTCTATGTGCCAAGATTGGTAATGTCTTTAAACAAACTGCTAAGTAGTTGTTTGTTCTTAACTTATTTACTTGGCTTCAAGAGAATGCTGAATCAGACTTTATACATAGACATTGTTCCCCACCTTGGACTGGCGGTCGTCGCAGAATTTTTCTACTCCATTTGACCACTGTGCCCTGATCACTGTGCCCTGATCACTGTGCCCTGTAATTTAAAGATTGTCCCCAGGTGGTGCTCTGAGAAAGCGAGATGCTTTTAAAAAATCTGCAGTACTCGAGTAGTGCCTGGACCACTCGTCCATCATGAAAACCAAAATGGACTCACCAGAAATGTACATCAGCTTCCCGTGCACCGTTCCCGCGTGCCCGTAATGAGGCTCCATCATTGGCGCCAAAAACGTCCATTCATTTTTGCTGGGGTTGTAGCACTCCATTGTCCCTGTAACAGCACAGAAGGAACTGTTCGTTGTACTGGATCCACACTTCGGTACACAAGAAGGCTGGTTTCTCCTCACATCCGATCAACAAGGAGAAAACTCAATCAAGAGGCGTATGGTCCTTGATTCAACATTATCTATGAAAGTCCAAATATACTATGCACACAAAATATTTTGTATAGAATATATTCTGAGAGAACTTTCAAATCCCTTAACATTTACTGTAATGATGCAGACTTCTGTTTGTTGTTTTAACTTTGTAAACCTTATTTACCTGAGGAAAATATATGGGGTTATTGTGCTCCTAAGGTGTTAGTGTGAGGAGAGATTAGCTAGTTATTGGTTGGGTTGGATGTCCAAGCATTCAGCTTTGAAAGCGCCTTCTGGGCTAAGCACGTTTGCTTGGAACACCAAGCCTGTGATTAATCTACAAATTTTTCTCCTGGTGAATGAAGAACAAATGCCAAGCTAGTTGTCTGACGCTTGGATGGCTTCTCCAGAGAAACCCCTTTAGCGCCACAATGCGACCAAGAAACGTCTCACCGATCTCCCCGCTGGTGTTCCTGCCCCCCACGGCGTACAGCTTCCCCTCTAGGGCGCTGAGGTGAAAGAAGGTCCTCTTCTCGTTGAGCGAGGCCACCTGTAGCCACCTGTCAAAGCGTGGGTCGTAGCGGTAGGCCGTGTCCACCGCCGTCTTTCCCTTGGTGTCGTAGGTGTCCTGCCCCCCCACGATGTAGAGGAAGCCGCCCATGAGGGCCACCCCATGCTGGTAGCGGGGCCCCTCCATGGGCCGCAGGGCCCTCCAGGTGCCGGCCACCTCGTCGTAGAGGCGTAGCTCGCGGCTGACCACCAACTGCTGCCGCATGACCCCGCCCAGGGCCAACAAGTGAGTGGTGTCGGAGCGGATCCGCGTCCGCTCGCTCTGCAGTATTGGCTGCAGGAAGGGCATCATCTGGTAGTTGCTGGCCTCCAGCAGCAGGTTGACACAGCCGGCGTCGGACCGCAGCGTGCCGTCGTCCTCCTGGGAGATGCGCAGCAGCTCGGTGGGGCTCATGAGCGGAAAGCGCACCAGGCTCATCAGGGCGTAGGTGTTGCATTTCCGGCCGTCGTGATCGTACGCTAACCAATCGCGGGCCACCTGGTACAGCTCCATCTCTGAGAAGCCCCGCAGAGCGTTGCTGGACAGGGCGTGCTCTAGGCTTCGCACCGAGAGTTGCAGGTACGTCCCGCTCTGCACCAGTGCCAAGAAGTTCTTGCGGACGAACTCGTCGAGGAAGGTCTGCAGCTCCTCCAGCAGCAAGTCGCCGGCGATTTGCTCCATCTCCAAGCAGTTGTCAATGGTGACCTTCCGAAACACGTAGAGACAGTGCTTGTACGAAGATAGTGATCATGACGAAGGCAAAAATGGCTGACTGTGGTCCCAGCCCTCATTCTGCCCTGTCACTATAGACAGACACTTCCCCACAGATACACCACTCTTCCCCCACCTGCCCTGTTGCGTTCTGCCTTTATCAGAAGCCATGCAGAGGTTGATTATCTTTACGCCTGAAACTCATCTTAAGGCTTCAGTTACAGAGAACCCCACGCATGGATTACACTTAGCACGGGCAGCGTGACGTTTGAGCTTTTCTGCAGCATCCGCAACTTGAGGAAGGATCGGGTGGAGCGAACCCTCCAACCCTTCTTATCCTGCCCTTTGCTGTACTCCATCCTGTGCCCGGTCCCCCGTCCCCCGATTCCCCTTGCTCTCACCTCACTGCTCAGCAGCTCTTTGCAGAAGCCCAGGACAGGTAAGACCTGCAGGAAGCTGGCTGCCTCTAGGGTGTCCTGCAGGTTGGCTATGTTCAGGCTGACACGGCCCGTGTAGATGAAGCTGATGATGTTCCTCAGCCCCGACTCTTGAATGCCGTGCAGCTTTATCAGCTCCAGGTCCTGCTCTTTCATTCCACCTGCCGATCCACCCAGCACAGGGAATTTTAATAAAAGGCACTGTTTACTTATCTAAACTTTCTTATTTATCTGCATTAGAAAATCGAAGCGACTTAAGCAGAACTTAGGCATCACGTTTTATTAAAGGTTGAAGTGCAGCGTACAAATGGATGGTTGAAGTAAAAATCATTTAGCATGTTTTTGAGCAGAAGGCTTAAAGGAGGGCTGCCCAAATAATGGGGAAATGTAAACACAACAATACATGACTCCAATGGACAAGTATGCAAGGGGTTAATAACCGATATTAAGTAGATTGAATGAAAACACATCTATAAAAAAACTATCTTTAAATAATGCATGTGTAATGCATCTCAGCTCCTTACTTTGTAGCTGTAGCACAGTATGTTTTGTTTAGCACAATAAGTTCGAATGATCATAATGTCAGGGGTTAGGAACGTGGAGTGAGGAAACAGTGTGGATTTTGGGGTCACCTGTAAACATAGCTTTAAAGTAGTCGCTGGCCGACGCCATGACAACCCTGTGGACAGGAAAGGCCTCGCCGCTGTCTCCCGCCACCAGGGTGACGTCACACAGGGACTTGTCAGAGCGGAAGTTTTCGAACCCCTGACCGAGGCAAGGTGACATGTAAATACAATTTACTGCCAGTGATCAGACTTCCGGCTGAAAGGATGATCAATAGCTCTTACTGATTTAACCCCAATACTAGTCTCAGGTATTCCCCAAAGCTCTCTCAGCTCTCTCAATGGGAAGGTTGCCAGTTTAAATCTCTGTACTGCTGTTTTACCCTAGAGGTAACTTTGCTTTAGTAACTAAATGAATGAAGTGGAAACTTGTAAGTCAACTAAATAATAATATTAATAACAATAATAATAACAATAACAATAACAATGTAAATTTTTTTGCCCATGTGCCTGGGTCAGTACCTGCAGGATGTTTTGTCCATGCTCGCTGCTGCTGAACACCCTGTTTAGACATTTAGGAGGTGGTGGCACTGGAGGTTTGGGGGGAATTTTGGGTGCTCTGGCGACCGGAATGACAGGCTTGGCTGGCGGAACCGGAGGAGGTCTGGAAGCCGGGGAGGCCGGGGGGGCCGGCTGTGGAGGACGGGAGGACTCCCTCAGCGTCCCCCGGCTTCCGATGCGGGAGAGTTTCCGAAGCAGTTTTCCTTCTTCTCCACTGCTTCTAGAATGTCACAGACAAACAAAGAGATGCCACACTTTGCGTTTTTGCACCATGCAGCGTAGTGAAATGTTTCTGGTTTAAGACAGCAGCGCTGAGTGGAGATTGAAGAACCGAAACCAAAGGTTTTCAGATTCAGATCCTTTTAGAGAACGGCCGTGGTGCCCTTGAGAAAGTTTGCAATAACGCAGCGAGCATCCGGCTGTGTCAAGGGCCATACAATGTAGTATGTAATTTTAACATAGCGTGTGCCATTTGTTCTGGATAAGTACGTCTGTTAAAAAAATAACTAATTTTGATGCTTTTTGGGCAGAGGCTGGAAGACAAGATTCTGAAACGGGTCTTTCATGAAAACCTTCCAAAACATGAAATAGCGTCATAATGAAACACAAATATAAAACTAAATATAAAAACGGCTCCACGTAGTAAGTAGCAGCATATTTTTGTTCAGTTGACCTTAAGCTTAAATTTGCATCTCACTTACAGAGGGGCACAATGCACGGTGGAATGTGCAGGGGTAACAGATAACTGTGTGTTAGGTTGGAAAAATGCCTACGGGTGTGTGTGTGTGTGTCTGTGTGTGTGTATGTCAAAGGAGAATGACCTGAGCAGACAACAGCTCAGCTGCCAGATAACAGAAAACACTACGTATGGGGTAAAGTCTGTGCATTGTAACTTTTGGTATGCAACTAGCAAAATGCACTGTGCGAGGTACTGGTTTTTGGGTTCGGTGAGGCACATCGTTGTCAAGCCTTTTGCCCTGAAGCGTTTAATGAACCCGGACGTACACTTTTGATACACATCAGCTCCTGACTATCTTCTGAGATCTGACAAGAGTGTAATATAGATTTTGACTTACCCCATTCCTTCAGAACTTCGTTGGTGTGTTCCTGCCTGGGGTGGAAATGTTTACACTGATCATACATACTTTAAAGCAAAGGCACAAAGCATATATTTTCACTTCCCCCTATTTCCTTCTCAAACATTTCTCACACTTTATGCAGGTTAACCATTTGTAATCTAGGGAAATAAATATAACTTGACATTTATTATTTAGCGATAAGATCAAGTGGTTTGACAGAAACGTCTAGCTAGCAGCTGAAACAAGGCTAAAGCAATACATTCGACATATTCCTGAGAGTTAATATGAACTAAAGTACTGAGACGTTCAACAGCATTCTGTTCTTTGCTGGACAAAATTCAGCTCATACATGACGATCTTACAACATTACTGTGACATTTCGGTTTACTGATATTGCCATTGTGTCTTAATAAGTTTATGACGACGGTTAGCTGCTCATACAGAGCCAGTCTGCGGTAGTCAGATGGTTTCAATTATTCCAACTAGAGAGCTGCCTTCCCTTTAAACAAAACTTGTTTGTAGATTCTAAACCACCATCTTCCCCGTCGTTGCCTCTCTTCCCCGTCTGTTTTGACGAAGCAGAGCGGCGTCACATGTTGCTCATGCACCTGCACCTGCTGGCTAAGTTTTTGTTTGTGAAAGGATGGAAGTACAAACGTATGGAAACGAGAAACTTACCCTATTGCAATCTATTCTACTTTGAAAGGCATTCCTCAATAAAACAATATCTTGAGCTCGGTGCTCTGTCAGTCTCCTTCAGACTACTGACAAAGGTCGTCCTCCGCTGAAAGCAGTTGACATCTTCTGTTAAACGGAACTGTTGGTTCCTGTTAACCACAGGCCACAGCATACAACTTCCTCCCTCTCTCTGTATCAGAGTGCTACAAAAATACTCTTCACAAAACATTGCTCCAGGCTTATCACGAGATCTAACACTTAGCTCAAAACTTAACACAACCACAAACAGAACTAGGTTCTCTGTAGTCATCATGACAGTTGGCAGCATCACACCTCAGACATGGCATAAAGGATTTATCAGAACCTGAGCAGAATCTGGTTAGATGTGAGGTTTAATTTAATGTATTTTTTCTGAAAAACAACCCTGGTACGACCAGAACCACGTAAATGCGTAGAAGCTTAATAACTAAAAATTATGCCCGGATATTGTAACACTGAACCCTTTTCCACCTGGAACAGGGAAGATGAAATCAACTAGAATTCATACACTGGATGCAAAAATGTGGAAATAGTAATGTGAATTTTAAAAACTGCCAAAAAAAGCAAAGCATCGCGATACACCTCAAACAGTTCAAAATGGCAAAGATCAAACCCAAACGCAAGTAGATACTGGTGCTTGACTCCTGGAATATAATATAGTCAGTTATGAAAAGATTTCTGCTGAATTAATTACATTTTTAAAATTCCTGGTAAAATAAGCCCTGGTGTTTGTGCTGGCCTTCAGCAGTGGTCAGAATAATGGTGTGTCTCTCTCAGAGAGATGTCCTCAGGACACACACAGTTGTCTGCAATTAATTCAGTCAATCATAGGACAATCACCACGACTATATTCAAAGTGTGTGTGTGTGTGTGTGTTATATACTTCAAACGCAATAGTTTCTGCGTGGCAGATTTGGCCTCTGTGTTAAATTATATCAAATTATTCAGTAAGTTTGTATATTTTCCTTTTTAATTAGTTTTGTTACCAAAAAAATTACCATGTCTAACAAAATATATTTACTGCTCCAGAGTCTAATTTAATTAATTTAAGTCTAATTTATTTCGCAACAGTTGCGAAATATATTTTTACACAACTTGCACAAATCTGCACAAAGGTCCCAAATCGATATTCTGCATTACTAGTTAAATAGTATAGTAATATCACTATCACGTGATTGAAATATCAAATACAGTAAAGGTTCAAACAAGCAAAATATTCATACTTTTAAATATATATATATCGTAAACCGTTTTTATCGGTATAATTACCATTGTACGATCGTTGCCAATTCGCATTAAATGAAAAAGTAATAACCTCCTGACACTAGAGGGCAGTGCATGTCTGGAAAAGTGGAACAAGAACAGAGGTTCATGATGAATGACAAATGAAAGAGCTGAGCCTAAAAAGCCAACAAACAAATAAGTACGTAAGTTAATAATAATAATAATAATAATTTAATACTCACAAGAAAGGCAGAGCATCAAATCTGTCCATCAAAGCACAAATATTTATCAAATAGATCACATTTCATAAATACACATCTGGAAAACAACAACAAACAGACAAACATACATCCATTAATTCCAGTCATATTCTTACACTAATGCCCCACAATACTACCCCTCTGGGCCAGGGCTGTTGGAGCTGCAGAGCCCTAGTGGGCAGCAGAGGGCAGCCCATTTGAAAAAAAGTTTGCTTCACGAGGGCTAGGCCTGCTTTTTCCGGGGCCTCCTTGGACTTTCTTGGATGTCAAAAATAGAGATATACTAAGACAGAAGTGTCCACCCGTTAGACCCTTTCGGGAATACCCCTTCTCGAAGAGACCTCTGAAAGTCGGTATTATTGAACTCTTTCGATTGAGATGCCCTTCATAACGTCAGCTGTCAACAAAAAAACCCACATTCCTCGATTGAAGGGTTTCTGTGGAAAAGAGGCGTCTCTGTAAAGACTGCAGACTGAATGCTGTGATTCTGCTGCCTTCGATCAGTCCCAGGCCACCTTCCCCTTAGGGTAAATACAGCAAACTCTGCTTTACCCAAGGCAGCACGTCCCAAAATAATGTTTTTATTAGCTCAGCCTGTGCCATAGTACTGACACCACCAAATCATTTATCACCAACACCTGCCCCGTTAAAAGACAATTAAGTAAGGCGCCATTGCCATTTTTCTAATATTCCCTTCACCTTTTCAATCACCCCTTTTCCAATTTACCCTTTCCAAACTTCTGTCACTCAGAAACACTCCAACGGTTTTTAATAGGCCAACGGTTCCACCGCATTCCTGGCAAATGGTGCACCGTTTCCCCATTCGCCTATGAGAAACGCGTTGTACCCAGACAGGCTAGCGTTGTACCCTGTCAGGTTAGCGTTATAGCCAGTCAGGTTAGCGTTATAGCTATTCAGGCTAGCGTTATACCCAATCAGACTACCGTTAGACCCATCCAGGCTAGCGTTGTACCCAGTTAGGTTAGCGTTATAGCCAGTCAGGCTAGCGTTATACCCAATCAGACTAGCGTTAGACCCATCCAGGCTAGAGTTATAGCCAGTCAGGCTAGCATTATACGCAATCAGACTAGCTTTAGACCCAGCCAGACTAGCCTCAATGAGCTGAAATCACTTGTTCCTCTCCATCCTTTCCAGAAAACATTAAACACTTGCCGATAGATGAATAGACAGAGAGAAAATTCCGTGACACACGTTCATTTTTATATCGATAGTATCAGTGTAAAATTACTATGGAACATTGTGGCCAGTGCGGCTTATTACTGAGTAAGGCTCCTGTCATTTTTGATGTTGCCTGGGCTTTTCGGTAAGGTAGAAATGCGACACTTTATTAATCAGTTTGACATCAGATCACCACCGCCACAGGCGTACGCGTTATGATATTATGGGATGAAAAGGGCGCCCTGCTTTGTGCACAGAAGTTTATGTTAAATAAATAAAGGTCAGTCATAATCAGTTACATAAGAAGACCAAAACAGATCAAACTGGATTTATTCGCGAAAAAAAAGTTTTATTAAAATATTTAGACTATTATTAAATCTTACAGAAAGAAATATGTTATATAATACGGAAATACAAATGAGTACATAAAACATTTCAACAAGCCACTCTCAAGGCTGAGGGACTAAATAAATATTTAGAGACTAAATAAATATTTTCAGACAGCCTTTTCCTAGTCCATGACCTTCATGGTATTTAAATTTCAATGACAGTTATACCCTAGTGTTTGTTAACCCAGCAGGTACAACACACTCTCTAGCACGTCGGTATGTCGAATGTCGATAGACTGCCGCTTATTATTAAAAGTAATTTGAGCTGATTAACGACTTAGAAGAATAAGAAGATATTAATCAATTTAGAAAAATTCACAGAACTTGCCTCCAAAAAACACTTTGCCTTTAAAGTCTTAGGATATATAGTAAAAATGTATTACAGCTGCTGTGGTGAAAGAAGTGGGTCTACATTTTCACATATCAGTCAAAGATCAGTCTCATGCGAGGGAGGAGCCGCTTATCAGCTGACCCCAATGGCTACGTTGCCATCGGCGACAAAATGTTTACGTAAGCCTTGACCCGTTGCATTCAAAACCACGTGAGACCAAAAAGTAGGAGCCGGTCTGATGCAGAAAGAAAAACATAAATTCCTGGCAAAAAAGATAATCTCTGGCTACAGTGCATCTCGAAATGTCACCCGAGCGTTTTTAAAACAGCAGTCGACGCTCTGCCGTTGGATATCATTCTTTATTCAATTATGGCTTCAAATTCAATTTCTGCAAAGGCTGTTGCTGCCTTCAGACACAAGGATTGACCACAATCTGAAACATTTGTTTATGACTCAAAATCTGTGAAGGTTACTGGCCAAGATCCACTGTTTTGGATTGCGCAGTGAGGAGAACAGCTTATTCATATCAGGCCAGAGATGTGTTTATTGTAGCAATCTACAGCTGGCCAGAATGTTGATCTCACTCAAAGGACCCTTTTTTTTTCAGCTGGTAGAAAAATAATTTCTCCCTCCAGGCAACAGCAGCCTATGCTAGTCCAGATTGTGTCCCAGGAACGGCGGAGCTCTGAGTCTCTGGATGTACCCCGCTTGGGGCCAGTGTCGGGTCTCTCGTTAGATGGAAAGAAAAGAAAAGTGTGGCTCCCCTCCCTCCGCTGGAACCCGTCAGGAAGACAAGCCTCACGGCTCTCTGATCCTTTCGTTCCGCGACGGCCTCAGCCCAAACAAGGCCAGCCCGCCAGTCACATTACACCACTTGGACGAAAAAACACAGCTCTCTGCCTGTCAAATAACGTTTGGGTCCGTTACACTCGCACGCTGCGTTTGGTATTGTGACCCGAGATTCACAACAGCAACGTAATGGATCCATCTGGCCCTGTTGCAGAAAAAGTCAGAGTGGGCATGGGGTCTCCCACCCCCTTTTTCTTGACGGATTCATCTGTTGGATATGAAAGATTGGCATTGCAACATTTTAAAAATGTGTCATCGATTTGCCACTAATATAGTCTTATGGAAAGTGGAACGAGACCAGGGAGAACAGAATATCGAGGTTTGTTTTTGCACGAATCTGCAAGAATTACAATATCACATGCACCAGTATTAAATATATCTGCTGGATATCCCTGTGTTGAAAGGTACAAGTGTCCCAGTAGCCCCTTTTATAGGTGGATCGACAATGTCCTTTGTGGAATATGTGATGGGGACATGAATCCATCTGTTTTTAGAACAATTGGGAGCTTTCAATTGACCTGGTTCCTTCGTCTAGTCAACTCTTTTAATCGAAGATTCTGTCAGTGCCATTACTGAGCGTCCCCTCATTACTCAGCCTAGTCCGAAGAAGAGAGGGGCACAAATTTACCTGTAAGGAATCTGGCCTGGATCACAAGCGGTCTTTTTAGGGTTAAGTCGGTTTGCTTCCCAGCGGGGAGAGGAAAAAGCACTGAAAGCTGGCACTCTGTGGGAAAACTGGAAACCAGCATATTAGCCAAAGCGCTAAGGGGTGTGTTCATTACTTTATCACCGCTTTGTTACCTTGAACCCATTCTCTGGTCTCTCCCTGTCTCTCTCACACACACACACACACACACACACACACACACACACACACACACACAGGGTGTTAAACTGTCATCAGGTGAAATATGCGACTGAAAAGTGACCATGACTGGATGGGAGGGAGTTGAAAAGGGACTGAAGAGTTATTTTACTGCAGTAATAACACCAGCCAGGGGGGAGATCGTAATCCAAGGCAACCGGACGCCGGCTCGATCGCAGTTCTTCATCCATCACGGTCACGTTTGTCTTCGGTTGTAGTCCATCATCTGTTGCCACCCTGCTTGAACCAGTGGTTTCACGGTCCGTGGTGGGTCGTGTTGACGTGGAATCCGACTACGCCGTGACCACACCGGCGAGTTTCAGCACTGAACAACGGACGACAGCAAACATCCCTCTCATTTTGTTCTGAAACATGTGGGGGTTTAGGTAAGCCAACAGTGTATCTGTCAGCAAAGTAAAAAAAAACAATAACAAACACTGCAGACAAATAGCCTACAACACCATAGTGTCTCTGCGCTTTAACCATCCGGAACCAAGCCAAACCTGAACCAAAGGATGCAAGTTTCTGTAAAGTGTCCAATGAGAATCGTTCTTGCGATTCTGGTCTTTGATCTTATTGTCACCCTTATGGAAACACAGAGTCATGAATCCGAGAGACCCAAATGAGTCTGCTATAGATTTAGACCTTATTTATTTGTATTTTTTCCTGCAGATGCTATCCGTACACTCTTTCCAGCTTATGAAAGACAGGAGCCGCTTCCCAGCCAACGCGCAGCATTCACATGCTGTGAATCACTCAATAAATCATCATTGATAAATATATTATTGAGTTAAAGTTGGAACCACCCCCCCCCCCAAAAAAAAAAATGTAAAATTGAAAAGTGTAATAAAGACCATTTTTTTCTTTCTTTTTTTTTTGCACTAATAACATCAGTACACTAAAAAATATATAGAGAAGATGACATCATCGTTGCTTGGCAATGAGTGCGTTTTTGTCTCCAGACCTCTGGGTTACATCCTGCTAGCACCTGTGAAAGCTGTTGATTATCTGTTCCGGATCTGCAGGAGGAAATCATGGCCTATAAATGGGGTAGGAAACAAAAGTTTGGTTCCCCCAACCAACACCACGGTGAGGAGCGAGTACAGTTCTGATAGACAGGCCGGGCAGACTCTATGGCTGGTCACACACTCCACCGTCCGAGCCTGACGTCTACCTGTCTACCTGTCACGCTGTAATCATTTATGAGCTTTGGTGGTGGTTGGGGTGGTGCTCACATGGGCGGGGGTCTCCCTTGATTCATATTTGTGGGAGGAAGAATTTGTTGTCGATATGGAAGTGTGCAAATGACAGCCCGGTTATAACAAGCTGTCCCCAGACGTTAGGGCATGGAGGGATGATGTGTGTATGTGGGTGGTGGGGGTAGTTATTACAGTCTCCGAACAGGGCCAGGGAGAAGGGGAGGCGCACAGAGGTGGGATATGGCAGAACAAAGGAGACGGGACATGTTTCCAGTTAGGACCGGGAGCCCCCACAACAAAGAGATCCAACCAGGGGCGCACTGACGAGCTGGGTATCGTTTTTCCTGGCCCTCGCCATCCGCTATTCTAACATTTCAGTTTCAAAGCTCCGCTCGTTGCCAGAGTTCAACACCCAGGCCTCCTTCTCGTTCCCTCTGCTCTGCCTCATTTTCCAGAAGGTTAAAAAAAAAAAGCAGACAGCGCTTACATCAGGCAAGCTGCGTCCCAAATGCAAGGATGCACCCTTCACAGGCAGTATTTCAAGACATTTTCTGTGAAAGGACGTCTCAATTATCTTGATGTTCTGTCTAGCTAGCCAGCTAACTAAATGACTAGGGAACTAAGCTTTCAGTAAAGTTGTATTCAGGTCCAAACCATCAATAACAGCATAAATATTTATATACAGTGCCAATTACGCTCACAGCAGCTTTCTCGTGGATTTGTCATAGATCTCGAGCATTTAGGATTTTGTCTGAAATCAAATCAAGATTCTGGTCAGTCCCATCAAACACAACCCCTAGGCTTTGGCGTGCATTGGATAGGAACTTTCTAGTACTTCTGCATCTTTGCATGTGGCGTGAGAGCTGGCCCTATCCGAGAGCTCAGCTCGACTGGAACCTAGGGAAGGAAAGTGTTAATCTTGAGGGCTCAGACGTGGTTCTCATGTGTCATCCAGATTGTTCTGTGCCTGTAAACCAACGTCAGGCTTATTGAGCGAGATATATTCTTCCCTGATTTGGTGTTTTATGGGGGGGAAAAGAGAGGCTTTGAGGTCCTGTAGCGTACGTGTCCGTTTCAGTGATCTCCAGACCTCTCTGCTCTTCCTGCCGCTCCATAGTCTGGCCTGTTTGCACCTTTTTCCTTTTCTTGCCATTTTCCAGCAATTTTGTACAATTACTCCATCTAGCTCTTACCTTAAAGTAACTAGAAGTAAGCTGATAGTGTTATTTTTTTATTTTTTATTTTTTTTTTGCATAGAAATTCAAACATCCTACATGCTTTTTCTGGGTTATTTTAAATAAGCAGGCTTGTCCACATGACAACTTCATCTGGTGCGCAGTGTGTCTGTTCTACAGCAATGCGCAGACTTTCAGCACGGCACATTCGTAGATTCAGAAAGTTCCCAGCGGATATAACAACAACGACACAATGTGTGCCCAACCAAGGCTGCTGCTTTCCATGGTTGGAATATTGAAACAATAGCGCCCTCACCAGGTGAGTGTGATATTAAGCGAGTGCAGTGATGTACTGCTGCTTTGGAGCAGCTAGTTTGCACAGGCAGAACCCCACACCTTGCCTGCACACAAAGAAACTGCTGCACACGTGCTACAGGACCTGTACATGTACTGCAGCAGCAGTGTCAGCGTGAAGGCTCTCGGGTAATTTCCCTCTCGCCGTTGACCAGCAGAGGATGTTACGTATCTGAATACAGGTTTATTTAAGGAACTGAATCTCTTTTGCTCTTGAAATACCCTTGAGAAATGTTTAAATCATTTTCAATAGTCTTTTGTCATATATTTCATAATAGCTGGGAAAATTAAAACCTGTGAAATATTCAGTGATGACGGTCGTGAACCGGTCCTTCTGCATGCCAACAGTCCCGTCAAGACACCAGGATGAGTTGGGCGAGTAATAAAATTTCAATTGTGTTGGTTGACATAAGTTCCTGCCTAAATTGATAGGCTCGCCATATAATTTGAACAGAAAGACGGCTGAAAGATGAGTTTGTTTATCTCGGTTTTTAAAGACTCCACCCATAGGCTATAATTTTCAGCTTCAAATGACAGCAGAGCACCATTTCTTGCCGAAAGAATCTTCGCCCACAGGACAAATGGCGACTAAGGTAGGGTGACGCCAGTGATTTATGGCATCAGTGGCTGCGTCACATGCCCAGACCCCGGCATTTAAAGTGTCAGTTTCCAATGTAGGTGCCTAGCAAGCTGCATTGCGTGCCGGTCAGCGGTACAAACAAATACTTTTTTGCTGTGTTGGTAATAGAGGCCTGGTGAGGCTGACATGCCCCCTTTTGCTTACCGGCCACCCACAAACGATGGCTCTGAAGATGAAGAACTACTCCCATACACTTGTTGAAGATTGCATGTTGAAGTGACCATTGGAAAGCACGTAGATCAATACCCTATAAGTTAACTAAATTATTAAAGTTGCATGCCATAATAGTTGTATTTACCACAACAAAACAGATACATGCTCTGTTTATGGTAGATGTGATGGAGATTTGATCTATTGTTCGATTTAACAGGGAAGGATTGGTCATACCATTGAATGCCTAGACAGTTCTGTTAGTCTGTAAGAATGCTCCCAGGTATCTCCCAGCTCTCCCCCATGGTTCTGCCTGCAGTCTTTAGATTACATATAAAATCAATAATAAAACTGTACCCTTCCATTAAGCTGCTTGTAGCTTCTTTTAATGTGAAAACATAGCACATGCTGCTCCAAGGGTTTCCTCTGATATTGCGTCTGTGGAGCCGATGTCTCTGCATCCATCGTTGCTGGCGGAGACAGGCAGGTCTACTACCAATGCCTTCTTCAGGTAGAATGGGAACCAGATGTCCGTGTGTGTGCATGTGTGTGTGTGTGTGTATGCGTGTGTGTGCGTGTGTGTGCGTGTGTGTGTGTGTGTGTGCGCGCGTGTGTGTGTGTGTGTGTGTGTGTGTGTGTGCGTGTGTGTGTGTGCGTGTGCGTGTGCGTGTGCGTGTGTGTGTGTGCGCGCGTGTGTGTGTGTGTGTGGGTGTGTGTGTGTGTGTGTGTGTGTGTGTGTGTGCGTGTGTGTGTGTGTGAGCCTCGTTGTTATAAAATGCTACAGTATTGGACAGTGGGACTTTGCAGCAGACTGTAATGGGAAGACTTCAGGGCACTCTATCACTGTAAATGCTCTGGGTAGTTTACTGTCTTTACATTAAGATAACTCCTATTAAATGTTCGAGACACTCTATTCCAAATATATGCTCAGATTGCCTTTAATTTTAATTAATTTCATTCAGCATATTTCACATAAAGACTGTGTTCTAAGAAGTTTGATACATTTTAAACCCTGAGTAATTCAGACTGTATGTTGTTCTTGGTTGGGATTTGGTCTCAGTTTGAGCTGGCCGGAGAGGCCCTGGACTGCCATGGATGAGAAATGAAGTATAAGCAGTTTGTTGCTGGAACCACACACACGCATGTGCACGCATGGCCACACACATGCATACACATGCACAGACGCAGTCTTGCACACACATGCACGCACGCACTCACACACATATGCATGTACACAGATGCTCGCACTCACACGTACATGCAAGCACACGTGCATGCACAAGGACACACACCCGCACGCACACACATGCACGCATGCACAAGGACACACACCTGCATGTACACACATGCACGCATGCACAGGGACACACACCCACACCCACACACATGCACGCATGCACAAGGACACACACCCACACGCACACACATGCCCGCATGCACAAGGACACACACCCACACACATGCACGCATGCACAAGGACACACACCCACACGCACACACATGTCCGCATGGACAAGGACACACACCCACACGCACACACACGCACTGTGCTCACTGTATGTGCATGTTCTGTGCTAGCATTAGTTGGGCATGCTTCAGGGCAGAATTTTTATTTTAGTTTAATTCAGAAACCTTCTTCTTTTCAGGGTGTCGTTTACCCCCTGAAAAATCAGACTAACAAATCAACACCGTAACCATAGATGGGAAACAAGTTCCTACTTATGCAGAGGGTGAAAATCAAGTTCCAGTATGTAAACTGGCCCTCCAGACACTCTTTACTGGGGGTTTAGCCAAGATGAAGATAGGAATAGGTGAAGAGATTTGTGCTGACATCTCACACACACTGTGGGAAGAAGTGCAGGCCTCAGGCAGTATATGGCTAGGCGGGGGAAATTACCGTGGGGGGGCTGGCAGCTATACTTCCTCTCAGCTCAGAGATGGGAACCCAATGAGACGCTTCACTATCTGCATCCACAGGAGGGTGGAAAGACTCCAGGTCCTGAGGTAGTAGAGGGAGATTAAAACCAGCTGAGAGGAAAATAGACTGGAAAAAAAAAAAACACCTTCACACTCAAACACTGCTTCGATTATATACGATTTTATCAGTGGCGCTTTCAAGTTAGTGAGAAATATGGATCTAGTGTGCGACTCTTCACCTCCCGATTCTGCAATCGCCTCTCTCTCTTCATGGCCAGCTTTGAAGCCTATGATTTCCCAGGTTTTATCACACTTGTTGATCCAACAATTGTCTCCATACAGTAGCCCTCACAGTGTCCACGCAGCACTGAGGCGTTGCCCGTGTCACTGAGATCCCTGAGATACACTGTGCATGTAGCTGTCTCTTCTTCCATGCTATTATATTTCATTTTGTAATGAAATATAGCTCTGTCTCCACATTTTGATGGCCAGTTTCCTCCTCATGCATTGCGTAGATGAGCTGCTGTGACATAGGAGGGGGATAACACATGACCAGTCGATCTTGATTGGTTGTGTCAGCTCATAAGGGCGGGGACCCGATCGACGGTTTGGGGCCTGCTAGAGCGGTGCTTTAGCAAGCCCCAGACCCTAGACGCTGTCACGATGAATTGATTCTGGGATAGCCAGAACAGGGTTGTATCATTCAAACATGAGGGAGAAAAAAGAAAACCTTAGGTGCAGAAGTGCGTTCAGACTGGGGGAACAAAACCAGCACTCCTGGTGAAAAGCCACAGGGTTGGATTCAAAGCCAAATCTTTCGCTGTACTTTTTATTAGGTATTTGAACGTTCTTAAAATTGTTAAGAGTTGCTTGTTTGTGACAAAATAATGTCACTGATACTATACATGAAGGCTTTACCCAGTTTCATGCCGCCCCTCAGATCCATAGCCCTCAGTTTTATCCCAGGGAGCAATGCCAAATCACTGCAGCTCTGTGCTGATACCCACCTCCCCCGTGTGCCCTGTATAATAACCAGAGAAATTAACTTTCTTAAAGAGCGTAACTCTCTCCTTACCAGATGGGTGGGAACAGACTGGGCAAACCACAGCTGTTTTGGAGGAGTGGAATCAGATCGGGATATTTGGAAGAGGCTCAAATTCAGAAACCATACGTTGGGGGGGGGGGGGGGGGGGGAGGAAACACCAGGAAAATATAAATTTAAATAAATAAAAATAAAAATAAAGAAAAAA
>JAOYSI010072692.1:0-21089 GCA_025775065.1 Hiodon alosoides | reverse complement strand
AATTTAATATTGATATTATATATTATTATATCATAATAGTTAACCACGGTGGCAAGGTGGCTCTGTGGTTAACACTGTTCCTGGCTTACCCAATTGGACAAATTCCAATTGTGTGTTACTGAGCACATGTGTGTGTGGGGCTTGCTGTGTTATCACGCTATTGTCTCCATGCATGGGTTGTGTGTAACCATAAAATGGCAATAAAAAGATTCAATTCCATTTACTGTAAATTAACACAGCAGCCATATATTTTATAGAGAGAGTGAATGAGTGATACAGGATTACCTGAAATTGGCATACAGTTAACCTTAAGAAAAGCATCTAAAACCCACCTGTTGCTACTTGGCATGAACTGGGAAGGTCTAAACTTCTGTTCAACCAGAGAGACACGTTGTATAGGCAGCCTGATTTCAAACCAGTGAAGGTCACAGTGGCATTGTCTATGGTGGCATTCACCACCATGTTTTCATGGACTGCAGTTGCTTTAGAAATATTTCCAGAGATATCAGCCTGAATTGACGTAGTATTCGCTCTCCAAAGAGAGCAGTTGATGGCTTCAGGAAACACAAAAGCGTCTCAATATAAGAATTTTCATTTTACAAAAAGTATATACGTGATATGTTCTGTTTTTTTGTTTTTTTAAAGATAAGATTATTGAATGTGAGAGACTACGCGACTGGGGTTTAATTGTGATAGCAGCAAAGCTGAAATCAGAGCTATTAACATAATTAAAGTACAGAGCAGAAGTGGTCAATTGTATGAAAATCTAAATGAGGTAGTACTTACAAGGCTGAACGCCAAGAGTTGGACTTGCAGCATTGTTAGACAGGCACTAGAAGTAGGAAGAATTTAAAAAGTTGATAAACCACAAATCCAAATATTAATAAAAAATTGTAATTATGAATACAAAACTGTTTAACATTCTCTTTTTCTCTCATCTCATACTTTCTTACATCTTTTCTTTTGATATAATGCATTAATTTTCTTTCCCTGAATATTTAACTGTATTCACAATTTCTCTGATACATTTAGTTTCTCCTCTCTCACAAAAATACAAATTTTATTTGGTCTGGATTAAACCAATGCCATTGCTTCATGACTGCGGTCACCAAGAGTTTCCTAGGATTTTTTTCCCTGCAAAAAAGGCTTCTCCCATATGAGTGGAGACGGGGGAGCGGACTATTATCATCCAAACGAATCTGAAAATCACTTATTTTATCGTATATAGTGAAATTTGCAATTAAAATCACAACCTTTTTCTTTTTCTTTTTATAGCATTTTAATTATCCCACTTCCTAATCTAACTTTTCTCAGTCTATGATGGGGGCACATGTTTGTAAAGTTAATGCAGGAGGGCACAAGACAGCAGCAGTTGACAAATTACAGTTTATGTTCTTGAATGATAAACAGGACCCAGATCTGAGTACTAGTACTGAAACATGTTATATTTAATTGGAAAGAAAATATTAGCCCATTAATGTAAAATATGTGAGGTTGACCATGGCCTAGTTTACTCACCCAGTACTCACGGGTGGGGCAAGAAGGTTATTAAGGTGTCAAAGCTATGAAAGATTTATTTGACCAATTTAAACAAAGACATTTTCATTATGCTTGTAATAATTTGGATTTTCGAAATAACTTTCAGCCATCATAGATGAAACGTATGTATAAAACGTACATATTCCACATTGCTATGAGAATTGAGAGTCTGGTGAGGTCTTTTGTCCCTTTAGCCAGATAAATTCATAATAAGCCTCTAAACAATAAACCATGACAATTTAGATACCAAAAAGAAGTGCTAAAACGGAAGTAACATTAGTTTAGTTGAAAAGGGTGAAACTTCATCCTTACAGTCTAATTTATGTCTTTTTAAACTCTTTAACACCTGAATTCCTCCTCAGCCTTTTTCGCCTCCGGAGTTATTATTAGTTCTGTAGAAGCTGCTGTTTGCTTTATTATCCCACAGCAAAGATTTGTCACATATGAATCAAAACGCATCATACTCATCACACATTGTAATATTTATGGTTCAAAAACTATAAAATAAATGTACAAATTATTGATTATATCATTATTTTTCAGTAAATCAACTGACAGTTGACAGTAAACCGTATTCTGTATTTTTTTTTTTATACTTACCCAGGATTGAGCCATTATTCCCATTATTAGTATCACACGCAGCATGATAAAACTACAAAATCCCCAAGCAGGAGGCCAATACTGTCCGTAAATCTGTCTGTTATCCTGGATTTCAACTCCTCATTTCATATTTTCTCTCAGTCACCTAAATACTATCTTGAACAACTATCTTGAACAACTACTGCCAAAGTTACTCCTCAGTAGTTTTCTCTACCTCCTGTTTAAATGTGATATTTTGATTCTCATAAACTACAATGTGACCCTTTTTCACACATAGTTTGCACTTGCTTCTCTTTTTCGTTAGGATCTAGTGCAAAAGTAGACCTTTGCCCTGCCTCCCACTTCCTTGTTCATTCAGCTCCCTATCTCTCTTTATCAGGCTTGGAGTTTAATGCTGTTAAAACATGCACAGTAAAGGTTTGCTATAATTAATCATTTAGAATAACAGGGTACATACAAATACAATATTTAAAAACAGAGATAAAAGGTAAATATTTGAGACAATGATCCATATTTCAGTTAAAAGACATTGCAGTAAATGTTTACTTATTTATTACTATGAGATACATTTTTTAATGTACCTAAATTAAATATTTAAATGGTACAGATTGCTTTAATGTAAAACTAAAACAATGACGATTAAATTATATAATCCTTAATGGTTCATAATCGTACTTCATCCTCATTGATTATTGCAGTACAGGAAATTGGATACTGCAATAAGGAAATTGTATCAGAAATATTTGATAACAGATTTGCAATATCTACACTTCGTGTTTATTTGGTTATCATGTAATAATTAACAAGCTCAAGCCTCTATGCGAGAATATAATCTAAAATTTTTGTCGTTGATGAAACAGAAGCAGAGTGTAGCAGAGTTTATTAGGAAACGAACTCGCCATGGACAGTGACAAAGGTCCAATTGGTTACTTACCTAGCTCGCCAAGCAAATTGTTAGCTTCATAGGGGAATGGGATGAATTGAGAGGCTGTCGGACTTTAGAGATTTTGTGGCAACGTTTGCTGTTCTCTCCCAACCAAGTCAGGTCTTGTTAAAAATAATTACAAATAACTAGGACTGGTGTAAAGGCTGTGCACCGAGGCCACCAAGGTGCAAATAAATTGTTGTTGACTATTATTTGTTATTTCATTTTAACTAATTACATCCAGAAGCGGTTAAAGTATTACAATATTTTGTAAATATATTGCTACCGGTGCACAAATGTACATTTTTAAAATGTGCTGCAGTTATATTTCATGATGGTCAGAAATAACACAGATTAGCCCCACTCTTTTCTCTTTTCTACTCTCCTTCAGGCACTACAGCATATTTGTTTCTGTCCAGAGAACATTTCTTAAACAAAAGTTTTTCTATTAAAAATGTGCTCTCTACTATATAACAATGTTTTTTGTTTGTTTGGTCAAGACATGTAACACCTGGCACAGCTTTTTACTTATTTTATTTTATTTGTTTACCTCTTGTTAGGACTAGTCTACTGTACTTTCCTGCACGGTAGGTGGCGGAACGCTCCTGACGGTATTTGCCAGAAGAAAAGGCCTGGTAAAAATGTCTGAAGATGTCAACTCAGCTTCTCGCTGATTACGTTATTATTAAGTTTTATTCTGTACGTGTCTATTATTATGCCATTTTCCAGGCATTCTTGAAAATATATTTTCCCGTTCATACCTGGAAAATATATTCGTAAAAATGCGCTATAAAAATCATAGCTCATTACCGAAGAAGTACTGTTCTTTTAGCAACATTAAGCAAAGCTAACGTGTCAAAATAAAACTAACGTCAGTTATCGATTTAGACTAAGAAAGAATACATTTAAAAAAAAAACTATTAAAACACGGTTTTGAAATGTTTAGTCCGATATCCAGATTAAATTTAAACTGTAAAATCCATTTAATTATAAGAATAAAAACATCGTTTTTTAAAATTTTCATTTAGTTTTTATTAACAAAAAATATTCTCAGTTAAGTTTTAGATTAAATTACTTAGGTTGACAGATGTGACGGATAGTAGACCCAAGGGCCCCGAAAATCCGTAGGAACGCATCCCAGTGTTTAAAGTTAGTTGCTTTGGAAAGCTGCTAAATATGTTAGACCCCATTTCATTTTTATTCTGTACAGAGCCAATATGTGCTACAGCTTTGCTCAATATGCATTCAACAGCAAATAAACATGACTAATAAACGTTTTGAGCCGTTTCAATTGTTCACCTCCAAAAGATACTTTTATTATGACATGCTTTCCTTTTTCCCAACCAGGAAGAAATGTTTATTGTTGCTAGCTTTTCACTGGTTCCAGCTCCACACTGATCTCGGAAAGGTTTGTAGTAAGTAGGTAAGCAGTCTACTAATTAAATTTGTGGACCAGTCCCCTTCGAATCTATGGGGATTAAAGTACCGTATAAATTCCTCTGTATGAAATATTGTTTGTAATCCACCACAATATTAACCTGGTAGTGTAGCATGCTTTGATTACGCTGGATGTAAGTCACGCGGTGGATTTTAGTAAATAAGATATATTAATATTTTAGGCCAAATATGTCAGAGGAAAAATATCGTTGACGACTGATGAAAAATATTAGAAACGCGAATTTTCAACTTAACAGTTTTAGCAGGTATCTGTCAAATCCCTTTAATCTGTAATTATGGGGCTCTTTGTGTCTTTTTTAAAAATATTGTAAGGAGTTTGTTTTTGTTTAAAGGGGAAGTCGACCGTTTACATTGTAACACTGCATTTTGTGAAGTGTCACCCCTTTTTTCAAAATCAAATGCATTTGATGTATTTGTGCTGTCTAATGATAATCATTGTTGTCGTTTCAGGCCCATTGAAAAGAAAAGAAAAAAGAATATGCAGTCTCTTGTGAAACACAATCTCCACCCTGAGAGTGAGGCTGAGATCAACAAGCTGATCAACATCAAGCTGACTGCATCTTACACATACCTCTCTTTGGTACTGTCATTCATGCTTTCCTCACAAACACTTTTTGCTCCTTGATGTATTTGTCTTTCTGTGTCTCGAACCATGTAGCTATTTTCGCCTTTCGTTTCTGCACATATTGTGTAATGATGCAGATATTAGTTATCTCTTGCTGATATAGACACCCCCCTCTTTAACCACTACTTGCATTATACAGTGCCATTTTCTATTCCATTAATAACTTAATCGTAAAAGTAATCATTGTTTGACCTACTTTTTACTAAAATTGGCATTTAACTCCTTTAATTCACCGCGTGTCTTGCAATTATTCATTTCTATTTAAAATGGAAGATTTGTACAACAAAAAAAAAATGCTTATGTATTTAAAAACAGTATTATGACATGAGTGTGTTTTGGGAATCATTTTTAGAGTAAAATGCCCCTAATAATGATAAGAACATGCCATATCCTTTCTACCAGGGTTGGTCACAGCACCACTCAGCTGCTCACTGGCATTCCACCTTGCTATTGCGCTGCATGAAGGGGGTGATTTTATAGGAAATGGGACCATGTATTCACAAAACTTTTTCACTCTTTGGGCACTATTGTACTGGAACATCAGTTAATCTTCACACATGAGACAACCCTTTTTTACTGTCTTCCAGGGTATGTATTTTGAAAGGGATGATGTGGCCCTCCCCAAATTTTCTCGCTTTTTCCTTCATCGCTCTGTGAAGGAAAGGGAGCAGGCAGAGAGTCTGCTGGGATATCAGAATGCAAGAGGTGGTAAAATCTTGCTACAAACAATTGGGGTGAGCTTACAATTTTATGACTAAAAAGTACATATTTGTTTGTTTCCCGGTTGGTCATATTTAGTTTTGTTTACAGTTTAGTATTGAAAGTTGTGCGGCCTGAAAACCAAATGTAAAATTAAAATGCATTATATGCAGCAATACTGTGGTTCAGCTGTGCTCAGATTTCTTTTTCCTCTTGTTTCTGTCTCCATAATAAATATGTCCATATGAAGGACATGCTCATTGGCCCTTTTTTCTCACTGGCCTTTAGTGTCAGTCTTCATAGTGTTCTCATTCACCGAAATTTCTCTGTCACAGAAACCCAGCAGGGAGGACTGGAGTGGGGGATTGGATGCTCTCTCTTTCTCGCTGCAGTATCAGAAATCCCTTAATCAGGCTTTACTGGAGTTGCATCGCAGAGCCAACACCCACACTGATCCCCATGTGAGTTAAAAACACACCTTAACCATAAGTTTTGATGTTCCAGTACCTATTTAAAATGTTCTGGAATATATATGAAATATTTAAAAAATTTACAGAGGAGGTGTATGAATGATAAAATAGTTTAATTCATATTTTGTATGTTAATACTTAGTTTTTCTTATTTATTTCTTCAGCTTTGTGATTTCTTAGAGGACAATTTCCTGTCTGACAGCCATGATGCTATGAAGCAGCTGGGTGATTATGTGGGCAGCCTGGCCCGCATCACATCTTCTGAGATGCATGGTGCCATGGGAGAGTACTTGTTTGACAAACACACACTATCTCATGAGTGAAACCAGCATCAGGCAAGAATTTTGCCTCTAATTTTATAAATAAGGTAATATAGGTGCTAAAAATCAACGTTGTAAATTTTAATGGAGGTAAAGAAAATTAGCCCATTTTCCATTGTGTGCATTTGTCTCCATTAAATGTGTATGTGTGGGGTTTTTTTCCCTGCTGATCCTATCGGGTTATGATTACCCATGATTCCATTGGGTAATAGTCGTACAGTTTAGAATAGACCGACTCCATAAGCTACTCCATGTTATATACTTAAGCCTATTTTGTTTATGGCTGATAACATTGGCCATAATTGACTACTTTATGAAGAAAAGTTGTAGGAAGAATCGAAATGATATCAAACAGAGGATTTACAGTTCTCGTTGCAGTATTTGGACATACCTCAACAAATAGCTTTGCTGTTATCAACTTTGTTATGGTAAATAAATGTGTATTTTTATGCTGTTTTTGAGAGAGACTGATATGCTATGTGCTGTGATCCAATTTGTATTGTTAAATAACCTTTAAATGGGGTTTCACAGTTCAAATTCTCCAACTTCCTATAAGCTTTTTTTACCCATGTTTGCTAAAGTATGAAATAGGATGAATTTGTATGTGACAAAGGTTTATTCATTTTTTATAATTCAAATAAAATGTTTTCTGTGTTCGAGTTCATATATTGAAAACATTGATTAAATTCTCATTAATTATTAAATACTGATTTGGAGTGTTTTTTGTCTAAGATGAATTTTCCTTTCACTTTGAACAAAGTCAATAAAAAGGTTAAAATGTACTATTTATGCTACATTACTAGTGTAAGCAAACTTAATATACTGTGAACCAGAACATGAACTGTGAACTTAATTTGCAAAAGATACATTGAATAGCTATTTAAGGGAATATGGACTTCCAAAGGCAATTACATTATATTAAAGATGGTTTACTATCTTGTAGACAGTCTGGAAACGCGGTTCCTCTGGTTTCCGTGAACACTATTTTTATACAGGTGCACCTCAAAAAATTAGAATATTGTGGAAATGTTAATGGAAATCAGAAATCCAGTATCTCAGAATATTATAATAAAGTATTTTCACTTTTTGAATTAAATTACGAGAAGAAAAAAAAAATTTTCCACAATATTCTATTTTTTTGAGATGCACCTGTATACCTCTATAAAGACAAGGATGCTGATTCATTTTGAGACTATTTTTTGAGTCAGCATAGTCTCTGGCAGTAATCTATACCCATGTAAGGACAATCACAGAGATGACAAAAAGTCACTTTAACCATTTCAACACATCATTAAGTAGTTAACCACTACTCCAGTTACAGCAGTACTGAATATTTTATTGTAATGCAATACGCTCACCCATGATGAGATTGATACTTCATAATTTTATAGTTTTTGTGCATTACCCAAAAACAATTAAGCATTTTATGTCTAATAATGGTTTTGGTTTGGACCCTTCTGGTACAGATTACACTGCATCCCATAATCTTCAGCAGAAATAATTATAATACAACCGTATGCTGAATAGTGCAAGTTGCGTTCTGTGGATAAATATCAAATGTCATACAGATCTTAATCCTTCACCTGCACTGCCTTCTAACAGACACAAACATGCACTAAGCAGTTTTCGCAGTCACAAGATGGCCACGCCACAGGTCCAATAAGATCACAATAGGGCCATAAGGACTGAAAATTGCTAACTCACGGTGAGACAGTAGTTTGTTGTTTATGTGTCAACTGAGGTGAAAAATATTGATAACAAATAGTGATAATTTATTTTCCGTGTACTTATTTAAAATATTTTGTAATTGTTTTTCTTCTATTAAATAACCCTTTTGTTGCGGTTTATTCAGTATTACATCATTTGGAGATCATTCTGCATGAACGTTATAATTCTTTAGCATAATATTATTCATGTAAGGAATCATGTAATTACTGAATTCATGTAAAAACTCCACTTTCTAGCGGCTCGACTGCCTTCCAGTTGACTAACGTGAAAATTGACTATTGATTTTAAAATTCAGTCATATAAATGTTGCAGCTTAACTGGTAGGCTGTTGATAGAATGAATGTTAATCGAGCTGGGTAAACTTCCTATGCACGGTTCGATTTTTGCTCTTTTTCAACATACATATGTGTATAAGAACACTATCTTATCTGACTTTATACTTCAATCCTTACATTTTTCGACACAAATGTATAAAATTACGACTGCGTTATTGAGGTTACTGGGATTTAAGTACCAAGAAAACTATGACCATTTTTAGACTCGTTTTTTAAAAATCATATACGTAAAACAACCTATTTGAAAGATTTTGTTTAGAAGAAACAATAGGAAAGACATAGTCTAGACACTACTCAATTTCTCAGTTCACAGTCTTGTGATTTGTGTGACGTCTTATGTCTTATAAACTATTCCTTCCTTTCAGCCCGTCTATACCAACACTTCATTGGTTGCTATGCTGTTCGCCAGTCATTGATGTCACCAACCTTTCTGTTGAAATACAGATAGAAGACTCTCGTCTACTACAGACTGTCGGGGATTTTGTTTGGGAGGTTCTTGCTTCAACAGTGTTTGAACGGAACTTCTTTGTTCGCTCTACGGCAGTTTATGTACTAACGACTGTATAGTTGATACATTTGTAATTAAAATCTATATTTTTTTAGTTATATTTCGGACTCAAGCAAAATAAAAATGAATGTCTCCCAGGTCCGTCAGAATTACCACCTCGACTGCGAAGCCGCCATTAACCGAATGGTCAACATGGAGCTCTTCGCCTCATACTCCTACGTGTCTATGGTGAGTAATTTGTTTTGGGGATCTCCAGTTATCTAAGATTGGTCGTTCTTGTTTTTGCACTTAAGGGTAGTCATTGAGTGTGATTTGCTTTAAGCGCTTAACTAGCAGTTTAAATGACGGTGAGCAACGACTATTTGGATTTCCGATTAAGGTGAATAGCTGGTTACATTAGTTAGTTAGTTAGGTTACATTAGTCCTATTACTGACACTGACCATTGTGTGGATATTATTGTTTGGCTGCAATCCGTTATTGTAACTTGGGTTCATATTGTCGTATTATTATTGTTTAATAGTAGATGGGCACCTGTAATTCCTTGACTTTGATTTATATCGTTCCCTTTCAGACTCACTACTTTGCCCGTGACGATGTGGCGCTGTATGGATTCTCTCACTTCTTCAAGGAGAACAGCGAGGAGGAACGGGAGCACGCGGAGAAGCTGCTTTCCTTCCAGAATAAGAGGGGTGGACGCATTTTCCTCCAAGACGTCAAGGTAAGGGGTCAACTGTTTTCTCTGAAGCTTTTTTTAAAATTATGTTTGACTGCCCGATATGTCAGAGGCACTACGAAAGTAAATGGAGTCATTTCTCTTGATGTAAAGGCACAACGGCCTTGTGTGGAACTCTGGAATGTGGTCACGATGATGTATGTCAATGAAGCAGAGCAGATGGTATTTATATTTGCTGTAGTTCTGTATAGATCTGAATTTTTATTTTATTTTTGCTCCCTTCAGAGGCCAGAGCGAGATGAGTGGGGTAGTGGACTGGAGGCCATGCAGTGTGCCTTGCAGTTGGAGAAGAATGTGAACCAGGCCTTGCTGGACCTCCACAAAATTGCCTCTGACAAGAATGATCCCCATGTAAGTGTCAGTACTTGTTGCTGACAGGTCAATCGTACAGGCCAAGTATTAGCAATGTAACTTAAAAATGCATTATTTTGTCATATAATTTCTATGGCTAAAATGTCTATTTGTGTTTTGTTTTGTTTTTTATTTATTTATTTAATATATTTTAAACTCTTCCCACCCACCCCCACAAAAAAAGCTGTGTGACTTCTTGGAGACTCACTACCTCAACGAACAGGTGGAGACAATCAAGAAGCTTGGTGACTACATCACCAACCTTTCAAAGATGGATGCTGGTAACAACAAGATGGCTGAATTCCTTTTTGATAAACATACCCTAGGAAAAAGTAGTTAAATCCACAAGCTGCACTTTTGGCATTGTAATGCCCCTGTTCTGTCAGAAATGGTAACTAATTTGTACTGTGCCCTTGAATGTAGTATAGTTCAATGAATGTAATGTGGCTTTTCGAACTGAAGATAAATCCAGACATCAATGATCTCTTGTCTTTTGGTGCTCATTTGGCTGACTTGTGTGGCATCATCTGAGTTAGCTTATCTGCAAACCAACTCTAAAGCTGACGAATGTGCATGTTAAAGGGTAATTTTAGTGCTTTTTTTTTGGGGGGGGGGGACCTCTTTCTGACTGTTTATTATAACAACTGGTGGTTCCAAATTGGGAAAGAAAACGATCTATTTGCAGATTAACAAATGCACTGTTTGTTATTCTGTAACTAATTCCAATCTAACAACACTTCAAGATCTTGCATCTTGATTATTTATGGAGAGGTGGTTGGTTTAATACAAAAATTGATAGTGTCACAACATGGGGTAAAACTGAAGTTGGTTTGAAGCATGCAATAAAATTGTTAATTTTTGTAGAAGGCTAGAAATTGTAGTTATTCCTGGTACCTGCTTCAAACCTGAATTGGCCACTGTGGTGTCAATGTGGTTTTACCACTTACCACTGGTTTTTAACCACCTAATGAACCCACCAAGGCTCCCCTGCCACATGTCAAACCAGCTCAAAAAGGTATATCCCTGGCCATACATAACATGAAACTGGCTAGAATCTCCATGGGGTGGACCTACTACTGTCTGGCCCCAAGTCACTCATTCCTGGGGTTCTATATGCCCTGTCACTACAAATCTTTCATATATCCATCACGCATCTGCCCTGACAGCTTATGCACCTCGGTAAGAGACCCGGATTGTGTACAATGCTAAGGGTAAATTATGACGAGAGAGAAATAGTTATGCTTATAATAAAATAATAAAAAACTTTAATTGCTAGAAAGGGGGGTCCCCAGTTATTGTTTCAGAATTATTGTGATAAAACAAGTTTACCTCGGATGAGCAGCATAATTGATGAAACCAGTCTTGATTTCTAAAATCTAATTTGGCCAGTACATATGCCAGATAACATGGATAACACTAATGCTCTGCACAAATGCATTTGGCTCCCACTGTGTAACCAAGTTGTTTTTTGATCATGATTCACTTATCTGCCTTTTATAGTGCTATTGTATCACTGACCATTTTCTTTGAAACATGCAGAACTAAGGAATAACAGGCCAACCCTTTAGCAAAATGCCAAGTTACAGCATTTTTAATATGTATCATTTAATGTTTATGGCTTATTGGAAGAATCAGTTTAAATCAGTTCTTTATAAGCATCAAAAAATGCTCTGACCAATTGCTTTGTCACTCAATGTCCACCACACCACCACCTTAAAAATGAGCCAAGGCAGCATATAAGGAGAACCCTTTAATGTCCATAAGCCTCCAGACCAATACAGTTTAGCAGCTGTATTACTTATGGGAAGGTACATTAACAATGAACAAATTAACAACATAAATGTGTTGACAACCTTGGGTGCTTGAAACAAGTCAATTAAATTACTGACATGACAAGATTTTTATGTGCAACATAAGGCAACAGTGCCTTGTGGCATATGATACATAGATGTTGAAGCCATTTCTCCTGAACTATTCACTATAGAAGCCTAGTTTTGCAAGTGACCTCTTCAACCAGCATGTCTTTGATATGTGAATGGCAGCTAGTGCTTTCAAGGGGTTTGAGAGGCGTAGATTTCACGGATTAGTTTTAGACACTTGAAGCCTCATGTTTATATTCTAAATATTTGGTTGGTTCAGTTGGGGACACTTTTCAGTCAACAGGTAAATTCAAGATTGACTGATTGTAGAACCACCGCCCGCCACTTATCCGGTGCTAACGTTAATGCGCAGAATTTTTGCAGTCACCCCTGTTCAGATCCAGGCTGTTGTTAATCAATTTAAAACTTAAGTAGACCCTAAACACAGGGAACAAAGAATGTGCATGTAACTAATGTGCTTTTTGTAATTATTAACCGTGGGACTGTAATAATATATTAAATAATAATTATTGTCGAGGACTGTAGACCCTGTTTTGTCAATTTAATAGATAGTCTTGAAGTGTTTTAGCTCCAATTGGCAAATAACTCATACACATTTGATTAACTACTGACATAAGCACTCGTTACACAGAAACAAAGAGAACGACGATCGGCATGTTGGATATCAAATTTAGAGAGAGATACGTCAACAGATGTGCTGACAGAGAGGGAAAGAGTAAGAGATTAAGTCAAGCACTGGTTTAGTTTTAGTGATTGGACTGCGCATATTTGGCTTAGAGGGCGGTGGGGAATTATAATAACACAGTCACAGGATATTCAGGAGAAACGAGGTTGTTAAGAGATAGAGCGTGCACGATAAAAGAGGAGCAACAGTTTTCTTTTCCAAGAAGGGACAGCTAATAATAGGCTACATTGAATTTTACTGGGTAAGTTGTGTGTTGCGTTATTCCATCTCTGATTGCATTCACATAGAAATTCCTCCTTTATACGGAAAATGCATTATAAAATGAGGCAGTGCTATGCGTTTCGTGCGAAAAACCTGACGTGGCATTTAATACGTTTAATATGAAAAAAAGCAGTTTTAAAAATACATGTATCTTTTTAAAGTTTATGAAAAAGGAGATGCATGACTAATGTCTGATATATATATATACACACACACACACATAATATAATTAATCAATACAAAAAAATCTGACATTAGTCATGCATCCTTTTAATCATTTGGATGCATCTCCTAGAAACCTAATCCTTGGTGTAGTGCTGCCTTGACTAGTGCGCTGAGCTTTTTTATGATCTTTACCACAGCTAAAGTGTGTTGTTATTATTATTATTATTATTACTATTATTATGTTGTTGTTGTTGTTGTCATTTAGCTCCAGCCTAAACCAAGGCGACAACAACTTTAGAAAGATCCGTGGTTCCTTTTTGGATCCGTGGTCGGTGTTGTCTTTGCTAGGCTTTTCGTTTTGTTTCTTAACGAAATTTGTTTGTTTTTTTTATTCATGACCGACAAAATACAATTTAAATGAATTTACAATAGTAAATGATTTCAGTGCTCTGAAAATATTTAACTTGAAATTTGCAACTTATAACGCAGAAACATTTCACTTATTCGTACAATTGGCTACTTTCTGAAGCGGTTAAGATCAGGTGTTATTCTAAAGGGTATAATTTCAGGGTTCATCTCTGATCTTTAAATCAAATTTAACCACTACTCTACATCGATGCTAGGGTATGATTCCTGGGCCAAATACTCAGGAGTTTGTCATGGTGAATGCAAACATGCCAGTCATCCTCTCCATTTGAGGCTTTGTAGCACAACTTTGCCTTTAGTGAAGAAAGTCAGTAACAAGATGAGTAAATCATTTATTTTTCATACAACATTGTGACATTTTATTTAATTTCACATGGACCACTCAGTATCATTCATGTTAAAAACTTCCCAAGTACAAATCTATTAAAACTCTCCAGCCATATTATTAAAAATAATCTCAAAGCATCCCAGTTCTTTCAATCGATATAACCAATTCCAGTTACACTTTTAGCAGCATTTCCACAACGGTTGCTGAAATACCTCTTGCATAATAGCATCTAAATGCTAATTTGTATAAATTATCTTCAGGAAAGACTGATTGTGACACTGATATTTATCATTTTTGTTAAACTAGAAGGCTGTCTCCTCATCTCTCAATATACTAAAGCAAGCTCTCACAACACTATCTACTATGTACAATTTGGCTTCCCTTAATGGCAGAAAAAGAAAGGCTGGGGGCTGATGGAGAGGGATTTTTATTGGAAGGGAGAGGCAGAAGCATCGCCTATGTACTTAAGCTTCGGGATTTATGGATTATTTTTTTGCAGTTAATCTAGTTACATCTCTGTAAGGAGAGCGGGAGGGATAAAATGGAGGGTTATGAAGGAAACCAGCAGAGTATGGATTAGGGTCAGCCATGTGGGCAGCTGGCTCAGAGTCTCATTGTGCTACGCACCACTCACACAACCGACACCATTAAATGGACTGGCTGGGAGATGGAGCGAGTGCACAAAAAAGACAGATATGCAGTGAGGAATGAGGCACCAGAGGCAAGGCTTGTGTACGAGGATGAGTAGGGCTGATGGAAAAACCGATTCATGTTTCATATGGATGCATGTGTTACAGATTGCACAAAAACATTCTGTAAAGTGTTTTACTTCCACAAAAAAAGTAATTGAATTCCGACTCTTACTTATGTATGGTCTTCACTATGTGTTTTGATGTCAGGTTGAGCTGCAATGCAATTGGCCAGATTGCACATCCGGGGTCAGAGGGCCGCAGAGGCATCCAAACCCGAGCCAAAGTCAGAGCCGGAGTCTGAGCCCATTCCCCCTGCTCCTGTCCCACCAGTTCACCACCCCAGCCATGACTTCAGCAACATGAAGAACAAATTTATGAATGAATTAGGCCGACTCCCAAGTGAGTACTGAAATTCACTACAATTTATTTTGGATTCTGCTTTATTGTTTGTTTACATCTAGATCATTATGAAGCTCTGAGCAAAGATGACAAAAATATCAATACGTTTTTCCACCATTGTATACTTATACAAGAAACACTGCTCAGTCAAACACACAGGTAATGAGCTATCTTTTATGCTTAGAAATGGTAAAACTATATTGTTTTATTCAAATACAATTACTCAGAGAAAGTTGTTTTTAATCAAACAATATTGTCTTTTAACAAAAAGACATGATTCAAAATTATTAGCACAGCTAAAGCTTATTATATATAAAATCAACCAAAATAAAACCTATGATCCTACGCTTTTAAGTTAATCTCAGTCTTAAGGATCTGTATTGTGGCCTTCCATGGCTACCTGATTCATTACCATTGGGAAAAGCACTCACAAATGAAAAGGTAAATGGCTGATGGCCTTCATGCGTGGTTGCATCCAAGGATAACCAAGTTTTTATTTTCTGTTCATGGAAACATTTTGGAGGTGACTGTGACTTTCTATATTCTAACAGAACACGGCACCTTCAGATTCTTTAGTAGTCTGCATCAAATTCATATTGCAGGTAATCTTTTGAAACAGCTGTCTATGCTTTAGTGAAAGTAAATGCTTTAGTGTTTTTTTATTTATACAGCTGCAGACAAGTTTGTTGCAAAAGGAAATAGATCCTTGCTGTGGAATGCAGACTGACAATGTTTCTGCATTACACTTTAAGTAGTAAAGTGGCATGCACGGCTGTTACAGTTTCTGGAATCTCAACTACGTATTTCGTCCTGGAGATATGAGATATTTATGGCTCATAGATACTAACTAACAGGATTTTAAAACTTATTTATTTATTTTTAAATTGGAGCTGCATTTTTATTTAATTTTTCTGTTTGTATGGTTTCTCGTTTAATACAGTATTTTTTATTTTAACAACTGCAATAATTGGCTTGGATAGAGATTAAATACTTTGATTCGCTTTTTATACGTTCTGGATTTTAGAATGTTAGGAATTCTACTGAGGTTGGGAATATGGTAAATTATAATTGAGAAATACACTAAGAATGCATACCTTAGCACCCACCAGTAAAAATATTAAATGATGCAAATGTAATTCTTCCATTATCTGAACTGTGACATTTCCATTTAGGGTTTATATATATGAAAGGAAATAGTGCAATGCCAATATGCTGTTAAATATATATTTATTTATAAATGATTTTAGAATTTACATCAATAATTATACAGAAAGAGAAAATGAATGAGAATGAAGGAAAGAGATTAATAGCACACTAGGGAAAGAAGCATAGAAATGTACACACTGATATGATACCATGTAGGAACCATGTAGCATGTGGAATCAGGATTTTTGCATTCATATTATCTGTAAGCTATACTCTTCTACCATATCACCTGCAATATTTTCCCCCTTAACACTCATCTCTCCTATCTTTGTGTTCAGTATTATATTGGAATGTCTCTCTTTTTCAGTTCCTCTGTGGGCGGTTGGAGCTATTGTGGTGGTTGTCCTTGCATTGGTGGCCTGTTTCATCTTTTGTATTGTGAAGAAGTGCTTTTGCAAAAAAAAGAAGGCAAAGAAAGTGAGAGAGAGAAAGACAGGCCGTAGAAGGAGGGGAGGTGGAGAAGGTGATGGTGAGGGTGGAGAAAAGGTGAGGAAGACAATAGAGAGTTGTTGTATCTCAGCCCCCAAAATGATTTTACTTCAGTGTACTGATGAGTGTCAATAATTATGGTCATCAGCATTCATTTATTTCTCTTCCAATGAAGGATGAAGGGGAAAAGAAAGAGGGGGAAGGGGAGGAGAAGGAACAGGAGAACTTGGGAAAGCTGGAGTTCTCCTTGGATTACAACTTTACTGATGCCCAGGTCTGTGTAATTGGATAATTCCACTATCTGGTAGTATACCAGGTCAATCTATATTTAGTTTTTGACACAAGCCCTTCTAATCTTTTCAGTTTTTCCTGTTTACACATTAATGTGTTTATTCAGCTCCATCTTTAGTGTCAGGTTATATGCTGTGCATATCTCTATTTCCCTGGGCCTTTTTTTTAACAAAAAAAAAAAACGTCACGATTCGTTCACTCTGTATGAAATAGGGTTATACATTTTACCATATTTTTCTCTCCCAGCTGATAGTGGGGATACTCCAGGCACAGGATCTAGCTGCCATGGACATGGGGGGGACTTCCGACCCTTATGTCAAAGTATACCTTCTTCCTGACAAAAAGAAAAAATTTGAGACCAAGGTCCAGCGCAAGAATCTATGCCCTGTCTTCAATGAGACCTTCACCTTCAAGGTCTGTGTATAGAAGTATATGTTTCTGTGTCTGTCAGTGGTTGTCATGTTTTCTGTGTCTGTTTTTCTGTAGCGGTCTGTGGCAGTTTCCCATTCTTCCCTGCGGGCTTGCGATTTGGTTGTTATCACTTGATGTGTCAGATGATGTCGTTGATTACATTGAAGGTGGGTGAGTCCTTAATACTTTTGTCTCTATCACATGTTCACTGGTTCTTCTTTAAGTCTATTTGAAAATCTTGAAAAATCTGAATTTGGTAGTGAATTCATTTCCTCTTTATGACATTTTTTAAGACGAGAAGTTTGTTAATTTTCTAACTGCAAAGTTGTCGGTTTCTTTCTGCATGGATTTTCTCCAGGTGCTTTATCTCTTATTATGTCTCCCTCAGTCCAATAAATTTCTAACCCTAACCCTAACCCTAAATTAATTCAGTCAGTCCAAAAGTTAGTGATATCAAGTCTCATAAGTGCTAAGGTGGAACAAAAGCATGAATGCACTACAGGAACAGGAGAGAAAAACATTGAGAATGTTGAGTATGTGAGTATATCTGCAGAACAATCATTTGTATTGCTTTTTCTCATTCAGATCCCTTATGCAGAGCTGGGTGGAAAGACCTTGGTTATGCAGGTCTATGACTTTGACCGTTTCTCAAAGCATGATGTTATTGGTGAGATTAAGATCCAGATGAACAGTGTTGATCTAGGTCAACCACTGCAGGAATGGAGGGACCTGGAGAACGGAGAGAAAGAGGAGGTATGCCGGATTTCCATTAGGGAGGATAGAGATGTTATTCTTTTTTCTTTGTGTGCTACATTCAATCAATAATATTCTCTGTCACTCGCTTTCATCTTTTTTTCTTAAAGTATTAATTTAGCAGTTTAATGACATTCTGGCTTCAACATTCAACTGAAGTATCTTTCATATTAATTATTCATCTGTATTTCTCTCAGCAAGAGAAGCTGGGTGATATCTGCATTTCCCTGAGATATGTCCCAACAGCCGGCAAACTCACTGTCAACATCATGGAGGCAAAAAATCTCAAGAAGATGGATGTTGGTGGCTTGTCAGGTTATGCCCACATCTATTTCCTTAGTTTCTCTCTTAGGATCATAAAAATCTTAAAAAGACATAATATTCAGAATCTTGAATTCTGAGCATCCTGTTAAGAAATACAGCGCCTTACGGTGCCAAGAATTAAAACCCCTGACCAATTCTCTCAACTTACAAATAGAATAGAAATATTGTTTGATATTTTATTTTAAAACATTGAAACTCAAAGGTAATGTTGGTTTAAAGTTTAAAGATTTATATGACTAATAGATATCAGAAATATGTTGCTTGCTGAAGTATTCAAACCCCAAGCTGCATTATCAGCTTTAAGATTTGCTCCAGGTTGATCAGACTGGTTGGATGATGCTTATGGACCGCAGATTTCATTCACTGCAACAGATTCTCAATGGGATCAGTCCTTTGAATGGCCACTATAGGACATTCACCGCTCCAATGTTGATTTGGCCTTCTGCTTGGGATCATTGTCCTACTGAAAGGTGAATTTCCTCCCAAGCTTCAGTTTTTTAGAAGACTGAAACTGAATCTTGCAGTTTTTCCCTGTATTTTTCTCAATACATTCCTTCTTCGAATCTGATGGTGTGTCCTGACACATGAGCAGTGTAACGTGGTGCAGACATAGCGCTGAGCAACCTCTGTATCTCCTTTAAAGCGATTTTTGGCCTCTCTGTGGCTTTTTTCACAAGGCTCCTAGTTTTAGCGCTGAGTTTTGAGGAACGGCCTGTTCTTGGCAGCGCCTGGGTGGCTATGGGAATGCAGCTTCCACTTCCTGATTATTGATCCAGCTATGCTCTAAGATACCCAAACACTCAGAAGTTATTCTGTACCCTTTTCTTAATCTGTGCATTTGTATTACTTTACCTCTACCGTCTGTAGAATTTGGTCTTCATTTTCCTTCAGATTCACAGCCTGACCAATGATGGAGACCAATGTTAATTTTATCCTTGTTTGGGTAATTTCTTCCATCTGTGTAAACTGGGAGATTCCACAGAACAGGGGTTGTATGCTTTTGAAAGCAACGTTTTTCAGTTTATTAGTTGTGTTACAAATATTCCCCAACATAAAACCAACATTACCTTACAATTTGATTTGAGTTTGAGTATTAAGCTATTAAAAGTCAAACAGAACTATTTTTTCAATGTGCCACTAATTTTAAAAGAATTGATCAGGTGTCTAAATATTAGCCTTGACATGTCAATCTGTTTTGGTTGGTTTGCCATGTATTTGTCGCCATTTGTCTATTAGAAATGGTTGTGATAAATTTTGTGTCAATATTTGCCCTCTGTGCCAATGCTTAAACATTCATGTGCAACTGAACTTTCTTTCCATAAGATCCTTTTGTGAAGATTGTGCTGCAACACAATGGGAAACGACTGAAGAAAAAGAAAACAACAGTCAAGAAAAACACACTTAATCCCTACTTCAATGAAAGCTTCAGCTTTGAGATTCCTTTTGAGCAAATACAGGTTCTACATTTCTGCCATCATTCTCAGTATCGGAACATTAAATTAGTGCAGCTAAAACTAGGATGTTAATATCTTTTTTCTGTTTTTTTATGCAGAAAGTGCAGATTGTGATAACAGTATATGACTACGACAAGGTGGGGAGCAATGATGCCATTGGCAAAACCTTCATCGGCTATGGTGCCTCAGGAGTGGGGCTCCGCCATTGGTCAGACATGCTGGCTAATCCCAGGCGCCCAGTTGCCCAGTGGCATACCCTCCAACCTGAGGAGGAAGTGGATGCTGCCCTTAAAGGACCCCATCGCTAATCACATTCTTTCTATTTGCCTTAGCTGTGTCCTGTAGAGCATTTTCCAAGAACCCCCAATATTTTAAAATCTTTTCGTTGTATCAGTTGTTTGTCTGTGTTAGATTTTATGTTTTATTCTCATTTATCTGTCTGTATTTCTTCTTAAATTTTCTTTTTAATGTATTTGAGTGTCTGTTTGTCGGTCTGCCTCTGTTTGTGTAAGTTTCTATAGGCATTTGGTAGTGGATAGATAAAGAATGCTCTAATGTTTTGCAATAATAGAATCATCCCTTATCTTGATTTATTCAGGCTTGAAAGTTTTGAAGAAAAATGGAGGCATTGTCAGTTAACAAATGTTTATGTTAATTATGTACAATTTTTGTGTTCACTGAATGTTTCGCTGAAACATTATTTAACATTAACACCTAGGGGTCATATGGATTTGTCCAGCAATTTTTCTGTAATAAGTTTTAGTTATAAGTGTGCATGAAGTGTCGACAACTATGCAAACATTAAATAGTTCTGCTTGATGGATTGATTAGCATTGCATGAATTCCAGTTTAAACTGTATTGGAAGTTTCACTTTAAAATTCCAAAAACATTGAGATATAATTTTGCATTGCCAGGCATTAAGACATTCTTTAGAATAGGGAATTGGTTTGACAGAGCTTATAGACTGCATGTTGATATTTATACTTTTCAATTTTGGAATGCTAAACCAAATAAACAGTATCGGAGAGTTTAATGCCTGCGTATGCTAAGGTATCATTAAGAAAAATAGAGAATGAATGGAGAAATCTGATG
>JAOYSI010072691.1:0-14241 GCA_025775065.1 Hiodon alosoides | reverse complement strand
GAAAACCTCCCTTACCATCAGAAAACCTCCCTTACCACCAGAAAACCTCCCTTACCACCAGAAAACCTCCCTTACCACCAGAAAACCGAACCTCCATGATTCATGAGGGCTCAGGCAGAACATACATATCCCACTAATTCTGTCTCTTTACTTATTCAGAGGGAGCCTCATTGAAAGTGGGATCTAGGCGTCCGTTCTCATGCAATATTAAAAGAGGGAGAGAGGCTGGTTGCGGCTCGCCTTCTGCCCGTTTGGTTGACCTGCGGAAAGTTCCGGATCAAAGCCTGAGCCACGTTTTCATTGTGCGCTGGTTCAAGTGTAAATAAAAGTGAAACTGAGTAAAACTTCTCAGCCCAAGCTAAATGAAAGCAGTCATTCGCTGGGCACACTTTTTTTACTCACATATGACGGTTTGCAGTAACATTAAATAATTTTTGTGTTATACTGTGCATTGGATTATTTTCTTCCAGGGATTCAAAGTAAAGGAATTGCCCCAGTAAAATGAAATCCAACTATCGGCAGCAACAAATGACATTTTCAGTCACTTTCAGTTTTCATTGCCTTTTTTCACCCAAGTCATAATTTACCAGCTGCATGGTAATGAGGGACACTGTTGTTTATTACTTTAGAGAGCCCCCTCTAGAGAGCCCAGGGGATTCTGCGAGTCCTAGCGGGGGTAATTAACAGAGACGGAGAATGGGGATCAATTAAGGTAGAAATTAACACCTAAGAACCACTGTGTTGTTGTTACAACTGCCACCCACAACAACGTATGCAGTGTTAGTTGAGGGCTGTCTTTGTTTAAAGCATGACTTTATTTGTTGGCTTTGCAGAGTGGCTTACACATATCACAGCATACACTTTATATAATACCAAGGAAAAAAATGTAGAGACGCTGAATGGATGGGCTTGGGTATTAAGTGAGTGGTTCTTGGCCCACCCTTGGCCCACCCTGTCCTCTAATACGCCACTCAAAGCGCTAGCAAGTCACTGCGTAACTACATTTCGGATTTATACCGTTCCTAAGTACGGCATGTTACCGGAGTAATCCCAAGTTTCAAAGTGCTATCTGCTCGTTAAGCCGTTAAAGCGGAAGTCCGTCACACTTGTGTGTCAGATTTAAGGACGGTCGGGTGTTATAATAATGTTCTTAAGGCTGCCCCTCGACACCCTGGCGTGGTGGGGGCCGGCTTCAGCAGCTAAGTCAAGCCTTCAAACGCACTCAGTTACCCTTCTGCCCCCTCACCATTTCACCCCCCTGTCGGCTTTCCAGCACGGCCTTTACGTGACATTGCTGAAGGTCCAGGGATAATCTTCTCCATCCCCTTTCATTTCTTTTCATTTCTCAGTTCAAAAAGATTCAGGGGGCTTTCTTTAAGACTGCAATCATTGATTAGTACAGGTATATTCAATTTCAGTCCCATTTAGGGAGACAGAATCTGTACAGATTCTCTATGACCTCTCCTACGCACACATAAAGTGGTATTACAGGTCTATGTATTGGGCATATTAGGTCAAAAGAAAATCACAATGCCCGTGTATTTTATTCATTGTGCACAGGGATTACATCAGTGTGAGAAATACCTACAAAAGAAACCAAGCTTATTTTTGGGATAGTTTCTTTTATAATCTCCAAATTCTCCTCCCCCAACCCCACATTTATTTTAGTTATTTTTCCTATTGATCGTATATTCTGTACAAGAACGTAATGGGAGCTCTACCTCAAAATCAATGTCAGTAGAGAGAGAAGTACAGGCAGGAAGGAAGGAACACCGGCAGTGTTGCAGCTTGCACAAGGGGGGCAGAGCGAACCTGCGTTATATATTCGACAGGTGAAGCGTCAGAACAATCCTGGGGGCAGGACCGGTGCGTATACATCCAAGGTCTCTTAATCTGTACCTACTCTAACAAAGCCAGGTGGCTCTAGCAAAAGTGAATCAGATTCCAGTCTAAACGAATGGTTCCAAACCCCCGGGTAGGGAGCCAGAGTTGGGTTGAGGATGTCTTGGTATTTTTAAATGAATCAATAAAACTGGACATGCAGACTCAGAGTTTGTATATATTTTTGGGAAAATGTCCCCTGGTCTAAATGCGGGTTCCGCATACGAGTTTCCTTCCAAAGCCGCTTGGTGACCCAATATTGGACACCCGACTTCTGCTGTGAATGGTTCTGGATCTATTTAGCCAGACTCAAACCACCTGCCAGCATAAACCATACCTTCTACAGTGTAGAACCATTACTTTCAAGTGCTTTATCTGGTTGCATGGACAGGCATATTATTAATAATAATAATAATATAGATTAATTTATTGATAAATAATGTGAATATTTTAAGAAATACCTTTTTCTGAACATTGGTGTGACATTTTGTCTTCTATAGACCGACTGTCCACCAGTGACTTCATTCCTGCGTGAAACAGGACCTGGGGCGTTGCGGAACCATTAGCAGTAAGGGCTCGGCGAGTTAAAAAGAAATCCCGTCACTACCTCTTGGGTTCTCCCAGACGATGCCATGCATTAAGATGGCTACATCTCTTCTTCAAAGCAACACGGGCTCATCCATTTTTCATCGCGCCTTTCTCACCAAGTTAAGAACGCCGCGACTTTCTCTCCAAGTTATAAATGCATAAATATGTTCAAGGTCGCACTTCTGCTCTCTCGATTGATCTGAATTTAATCCCACACAGAGGGGAGGGCGTACCAGCAAAGGGGCTCGAGTCGGGCCTGAAAAGTACAGAACCGTGGGTGCAACCCTAAGGTTTTCCCCTGCATTAATGTCTCTGCCAAAGAAATAGAAAACAGGTCATGTCCGCTCTTGTGCTAGACTTGCGTTAGAGGTTGACTGCGAGGAAACAGACCGTTTTCTTCCAGTATGTGCTGTGCTGAACAGTAAACAGAACAGGGTTTTTTTAAATAATGTTTGCCGCAGCTAATTGAACGAGGCCAGATCAAGGCAGAAGGAAATGTAGGGAATGCTAGCGGTGCAGGCGGTGGGGGGATACGGGAAATGATTAGCAAGCTCTACGGAGCCGTCTGCTATAAGAGATGTGAGAGGCAACAGCTAAAGAGTGGAAATGGGTCCCAGGGTTTCCATCGTCAGCTCCTAGAAATGACAAAGAAGCAGACACCAGAGACCGCAGTTATCAAAGGCAGTCCATGCTCTCTTACAAAACACCATTTAACACACACACAAGAGGGCTTTGCTAAATTACTGCCACTGTGAATGGGAAATGTTTAATTAAATCATTTTAAAGTCAAATCTAAGCAGCATTGCAGTGTTTTTTTTTAAATAACCCCTTTGTGGGGACCAGAGTATTAATCACCCAACCTTGGATCAAACCCAACAAAGCAGGTAAGGAATTACAGACATTAAAGGTTTATTAGATATACAGGTAATTCATGAAGGAAACTGGCACTAATTTCAACACAGGCTAGGGCAACACAGTCTACCAAACTGCGTAGATGGTAACTAGACCTCCGGATCATAAAACGCAAACACACGACATAGAAGAACAAGACAAGAAAAACTGTCTGTCGCAATGAACGTAAAACATTAAAATAGAGCAAAAAACAAACGCCCTCTCTACATTGATCCATGCAGTATATACCTAAACCACCTTAGGAAAAAGCAAACCGAAAATAAACCCAACCCAGAGGACCTGTGAACTACCACATAGCCCTAGCCACCGGCTTCTGCCAGCTCACACTCGCTAACCCTCCCTGCCCTGCCTAGCCCCAGCTTACCAGCCATTACCAGCTAATCACGCAGGACCGAGAGAGAGAGAGAGAGAGAGAGAGAGAGAGAGATAGAGAGAGAGAGAGAGAGAGAGAGAGAGAATAAACAAACAAAAGGGTGAAACAAGGAGACGCTGAGAAAAATCATGAAACGGCGAGAGGGTCGCACCACGCACCAGAGTGAGTAAATGATTCCCGGTAAAAATACACTGGCTGATTCCATTGGTTTGCACAGCTGACACAGGACGTTCTAGGCACAGGAAGTTCTCTCCCCATCACCCTCTTTGCGAACAGCAGCAAGTGAAAATAGAACTGAAACGCCAGTTCAGGTGATGGCGGCAGTGTTGAAGGTAAGGTGTCGGGTGGACAGAGTATACCATCACCATGCTTAATTGGGCACAAAGCAATCGCCCGCAGATGGCGAAGACAAACTGCAGCTGTTAGCATTTACGATACGTTAACTATAAAATTTTAAATGCTGCGCCAAGGGACCAGGAACACACATATCCAGACAGAGTAAAGAGGGAGAACGCTGCAGATCACGCTGGTTTGGTTCCACTCCCAAATACCCTTTTCTCTCTCTTTTCCAGTCTCAAGCATAGACTACGGAGTGACCTTCTCACTCCTAGTCTAAGGGGAAGAGGTCGAAACTGGTCAGATATTTCTCAGCTGCCTATTTTCTCCTGTAGTACATGGGCACCCCAGTGCTTTCTGACAGGCTTCTGCTAAGAGATGGTGGGAACATCTGTCTCCTGTCACCAGTCATCACAGGTCTGACATTACCCAACATGATAAGAGCCACCATCCTTAAGGGAATTTTGTATGTGTTTATGATTGTGAAGTGGGGAGGAGGCAGGGTCTTGTAACACAAAGAATATGTAAACAGGTATTATTTTCCTTTATTCATAGTTTTAAAACACTCCTCAGATGCAGTGATATGTTGCGTTGGCATGTCAGTGATAATGGGGGTAAAACCGATGTTAAAATTAAATATCTCTTCACTCCAGTCCAGATCTCACCAATCCCGACCACCAGTTTGCAGTGTCCATGGTCATCGTGCACTTAATTTTCATAACTTCCACTGTGTGGCCCTCCATTAAGTTATACCTTCCACGGTTTAAAAAGGCAGGTAATGACATTAGCTCCCTCAGTATATTTTTCCCTCTCCAACAACAAAACAATAAAACTCACAATGTTAACATACATGCTTCTGGCCATTTACACGATGGAGGAGCGTGGGGGGGGCTGTCGAGCTGTAATTCATTCTTTAATTTTCATGAGTGGGCTAACCCAATTCCCCGAGATGCGTGAGCAAAATTAAATAGATGACTGGAAAGCGACGACTTTCATAAACACACCCACATGTAAATGGCGTAAGCTGAACCCCATCGCCGCAATAAGAAAACAAGGCCGGTAAATGAAACACTTTAAGAAAGCGCCCTAATGAAAAATAGCTGAATTTGCCTTTCTGCAAAGGCAAACTCCCTTCTTGGAGTTCTTGTTAATTTACGTCCAAATCATCAATCAACATATTTACTCAGAGGGAACGTCGCATAATAAATATTACGGCAACAGCATTTCCGTTTCGAAATTAAACATGTTTCTGTGACCCAGCAATGAATCAGAACCCGGAAAAACTGCTTTTCGGGTATATTAGCACAGGAACTCTTCGTAATAAATTAAGACTATATCTTCCTTGTGTTTAATTGGCGTCAACTACGATCTAGTAGATCGTTAATAAGACTTTCATTATTAACTACGTATGTTTTCATGACAAATTATATTTGATATAGGAGGTTGGTCTAATGTGAAGGTTATAAAAGCAACAGATTATAGTAGCGAGAGGAAAAACGTCGGTTTAGTAACTTCAAAATTTAGCCTTAGCACTCTTCTCAGAAACTTCGGTCTGCGGAATTTAATAAACAACAATAAACAACGCAGACTTATTTCGGCTAGCAAATAGCTTTCTTTTAAATGTGCTTCGGTCTGTATTTGTGAACATATACGAGCACGACCGATTCTCAAATAATTTGGATTTCATCGCAAGCAGGACCTTAACCAGACGAATTTTCAAACTAAAACTAACAATAGTGCATGTGAAAAGTTAAAAATTGAGCAGTCACCTCTCGGCCAGGGTTATTTGAGTTTTCACCCTCGCAGACCCCGTTTCCAATTTGCTCCGCGGCCGCTTTAAACACGCAGTGGAGTCAAGAGCGCTTGACAGTGAGCACCCACTTAGCTAGGCTCCATTATCGGGGTTCAGCACACTCACTTCAAATGGAAAACAATAACCGTTTGACTTATCATACACTGTCTAGAAAGCTCTGTATCACGCATAAGAAATGAAAAGGCCAAAATAATAAATTTGATGTCGATCATTTTTGGCCCCTGTTCGAAGACCAATAAAAACTATAGAAAAAACGTAATACCACGACGTAACCAGCGAGCTAAAACACAGGGACCATGAATAGGAACGTCAATAACCCCACCGAAGTAAAAAGGCGGGCAGACAAGGAGCAATTGGGAGTTTGTGTCTTTCATCAATTCATTTTTTCTAACGTCTCAACGGTTAACTGAAAATATGGGGTAGATTCAGAAAGAAATTGTGACCTAATCAGCTTACTGTGAAATGAATCCATAGACGGCTGAAGATCACCCAAAGGCTCTCGGTCTATATCACCATGCATTAGTTTTCATTGCCTGCCAAGTTGGATTAATTGAAAGGATGTTCAGTCACAGAGAACGCACCCCTTCATAGCCGCCGTGTTTGTTTACTGGGTTATTAATTGAGGAACTTCAATTCCAGAACAGCGAGGAAAATGTCTTGAATCATTGGCTGTTCACCAGGACGACGCGAAGCCCCGCTCTACGGGTCCAACGCCTTACCTCACCCTGGAAACGGGTGGAATTTACCCATAATTAAAAGTCTTGATTTGATATTTCTGTTATGTTTTTGGATTTTGGGGATATAATTGCAGCCGATTTAATTCATTCGCTTTTAAACCTCAAGGTCTATCTAAAAACAATGATTGTGGAGCGTTAACCCCGAGTTCCGAAGGTAGCCCACGGCCAAAGCTGAAGGCTGAAAAATAATACTAGAGATAAGCCAGGGTCCTGGAGCCCCCGTAGTTTATTGGTGTTGGTCTTTTAACTGATTAAGTCGGCTTGGAGAATGTAATTTATCGAACAACTTATTATTACCAATGAACTTAATTATAAAGTTTTTATAATGTATTTTTGTTTCTCAGAATCTTCAAATTAACACAATATATACGGGTATAAGATTTGTTTTTTACTTTCTTTGTACACCCCTTTAAAATAATGTTTTTCCACCAAAAAAGTTGATAATGCTGATGCCAGTTTTCAGTCAACTACTAATGCAAACCGAATTAATTAAGAAATAGGATGAAACAAAAACGAGCATACACGAGGGCGGGACCAGGATTGAACACCACTGTAGTAACACACCACGAATAAATAAATGTAGTTGTCAGCAGTCCACTTTCAATAAAGAATGGACTTTTTTCTCTCTATCTCTCTCTTCGGCGTTCCCAGCCACCCAGAGGTGAACTGTGATTTGCAAATTAAAGGGGAGCTCTGACGTCGGATTGACGGTTACGGTTGAGTTACAACCGATGGCCATTTTTGTGACCAAACAGCCCCCCTTACATGCATGGAGTATATCACATGTTAACCCCTTCAATTGTTTTGTTCGGTTGTTTCTCTGACTGTTGTCATCATTACAATGTCCCAGTAGTGGGTAGAGTCGAAATGTCCCCAAATAGTTCAGTAGCTTTTATTGGATTCTCCCTTGTTGCCACTTCCTCGCACGCACGCACGCACAGACACACACACACACACAAATTAGTTTTAGTCAATTAGTTGTAAGTTATTAATTTGGCAACAATACTACAATAAAAACACAACATAAAATCGCTTGAATAATTGAATGATAAATTGAACTTCTCTTTCAAAGCAAGGCAGTATCGATTGTCTTAGCAGTCACAACTATGCAAGGTCAATTTACAAACCGTACCCATTTACACAGTAATACAGATTCAGTCCCTTTCTCAGGGGGGTTATTTACTACAGGCTGGTGCTCACAGAATGCCTACTGCCAAATAGCTAGTGTCATTTGCACCTTTTTAAAACTACAAACAACGACAGAACCTGTGAAACAAATAGCAATTATTAAACAATCTATCACTCATTTCTCCAGCTCATGATGGTTGACTATTACATAACTAACTCTTATAAAAATGATTTGTTAGCCACAATAAATAAAGCTGAGATTTGGACAAGAAAAGCAAAATTGTTTATTTTATGTTTAAAACTACACATAACTACCATAAGTAAGACTTCTCAGTCCAGGGCGTAGTCCGGTTAAAAATGAACACAAAAACAGTTTTAATACATTAGAATCACTTGCCACAAATCATGAGTCGCGTTTCCGAACCGCATACGATACAAAATAAAATAAAAAAAATAAAAAATAAAAAAAAGTAACGGAAGAGAGGATCTACCCTGTCAGACAGGATCTGAAGCAGTCAGCTCAGAATACCGAAACCACTGTGCGCCCTCCCGTTGTTATTACACTCGCATCGGATTAATAACAAGATGAGCAACATTCAAAATGTTTTTTTTTCTTTTTTTCAGTATTTACAACAGTTTTACTGTTTTCTTCCCATCCGAGTTTGCCCTAGTTCCACCCCGCCCCTTACAACTTCACACATACCCGCGCAAGCGTACACACACTTCCATCGTCTTCATTATGTGTGTTATTCTCATCACCCGTTGCATAAAAGCAACTTACATTTCTTAAAAGATTTAAAATATACAATAGATTGCATGACAGGACAAGAAGAGCTTGGGACAAGATGTAAAACTATACAACTAAACTGAAACACAGAATGAGACCAATAATGACAATTTTAAAACATTTAGCAGTGATGTTGTTAGGAGGTAGTAGGTGACCACTCTACGCTATAGAACATTTTAAAATTCTATTGGTTTATATGAGTTTGCATGAGGTAATAAAGCTGTGTGTTTATTGGTGGGATGTTGAATGTGTGTTTTATTCACTGAATTTATTTATTTATTTATTTATTTTTTTGAGCCCAGAGTGAAGTAAAACTTGTTTGTCTTTATGACATTTATGACAATGTGACCTCTGGGACAAGGATTATTTAATAAATTTAAAAAATCAATGTTTATATTTTTTAACTCATCAAATTAACGGTTTCAGTATTGAAATGGACTTGAAAAGCACTTCCCTAGAATAAAAAGCACAGGTGATGGTAAGGAATTCTGAATTATTGCAGAATAGAGAATTCCAGAAAACATAACATTTACTACAGAAATGTGAAATGATTACTCAAAAGCTGCCAGAAAGCGTTATATTTTAGCCCCGTTAAATATATAAATCGGCACATGACAGTCAAGAATAATACGTCCTTGAATACTAAATATAATGTGGAGTCATAGAACAAATAAAAGGGAAAACAGGCTATTAAAAAGCTATTGTTTTAAGGACGTCACAGAATAGTATTCCATAAAGCGAACCATAAATAAGTGCTGCACGATTTCTTAGTTGTTTCCTTCCCGGGATCACATTTTGTTTTCATACAGACGACTGTCCTGATGGGAATGAGGAGAGTGCAAAATGGATTGCTAACAGGAGGAAGGCAGAACAAAAGCAGGGTCTGTAGGTTCTGCAGGGTCTGCAGGGTCTGTAGGGTCTGCAGGGTCTGTAGGGTCTGTAGTGTCTGAAAGGTCTGAAGGTTCTGCAGGGTCTGAAGGGTCTGAAGGTTCTGCAGGGTCTGTAGGGTCTGAAGGTTCTGAAGGTTCTGAAGGTTCTGCAGGGTCTATATTAATGTATTTGTATAAAAAAGCTTCTGAAGAAAATATGCTGAATTCAGTTGAAACAGTGGAGGAGGTGTGAATTCAGTTGAAACAGTGGAGGAGGTGGGGCGAAGACACCGCTGAACAGTCGAAGAAGCACAAGAATGCAATGCATTATGGTCCCAGACGGGGGAATGGTAGTTGGGGTAAAAACTCTGCAGACGATCGGTTCTTGGTCCGGCCTCTATGACAGGTCAGTCTGTGCCTGCGGGAGGGATGAATGGGGGGCGGTGTGTGCGGTCAGTTCGAGGTATCAGAGTGCACGCTTCCTGGTCCTTCTGTAGGGGATGTGACAGGACAGGGAGCAGTTTCACCTTGCCATCCGCCATTAGCCTGCCCAAAGGAAAAACAACAGAACGAGAACCTGTGAACAGTGCATACTGCGTATCCTGAAAATGGGGTTGAACATGTGTTGGGGCAAGGATAGCGCGCTTTCCCTTACTAAACACGTATGGGAAAGCACATGGCAATTATGCTCATTAAAAGGTTGAACACGAGTATTATCATAATTATTACCTACTACCAGAGTAGGCATCCTTATCCATTGCGATATGTATAGGACATAAAGTAAAGAGACAGCTCAAACATTGTGTAACAGGAATTTAAACATCAGTGCCATGCTTCCATAAAGAGTTGTTCATGTGTATAAAAAAGTCTGCGTGCTCATCTCCATCTCGGTATATCACAAAGTAAATAATAAAAAACAGTCTGGGAGTTTCTAGGGTCTCTCCAATGAGGTGACAACAGAAGTAAAGGCTGATACACGTGTCTGATGTTGCAGATTTCAGCCCAGCATTCTCCGTGAATCTAAATATGCAATGATACAAATGGATAAGTTCCAGCCTCCTTCTTATGTCATTTTATACACATATATCAGCACTACAAAAAGTATATTGTATATAAAATATGCAATTTAGCAATCTGCTACATAGGAACCTTACATTTTTGATTCCTCTCTTCTAACCCACCCTAATATTATAATACTTCCATAAGGTGCTGGCTGTTATTTATGTGTGTTTTTAGTGCAAGGACTTGTTTCCGTTTCTCCTTGGTGATGAGCGGAGCCTTGAACGCGTTGACAAGGTGGAAGGAGAAGCGCTGTGAGATGGGGCTCCATTTGAAGCTTCTCGAAGTCGACACCGCGCCTCGAACGCTTCAGGCTAGAGGGTGCGCGGCAAAACCGCCGCGGCTCCACGCTGTGCGAACGCCGCAGACGACGATCGGCTGTCTTTTGTTTGGACGGGGTGTGCTGTGTGTTGTCTGCGTGCCGCTGTCAGTAGAAGGCACACTCGGAGTCTGCTCCGTGGCGTGTTGTGAAAGCGCTCCGCTTTAGTTGCCAGCCTGATTTATCAGATGGCAAAGTCACAATGTTTAGTGCCCTGAGCTGAGCGGGGCAAGAGCACCGGAATTGCGAGAAACCAATCATTCGATAAATCAATTTAATTTTATTTGTTGTGGCGCATTTTTACAAATGAAATTTTTCACAAAGTGCTGAACTGACTGCAGTTTTTAGAGGGAATCAAAAAAAAAAAAGCAAAACCCAAAGTCAGGAAATCGGGGAAAAATAGAACGTGATTCCCTGACCGGTTGGGCGGTTGAGAGAACTCCTAAAACACATATTAGACACATAGTATATCCTGAATAGTAAGGCAATCGGCGAAGATCTGAGATGATAGCCAGGAAGCTTTAGCACTTTCAGCACTTTGTGGAAGGGTGGAGAGATAGCCTTCAGTGCAGTGTTTTCACCGCCTGTCTTCCACAGTGGTTCTGCCCCCCCCACGCCTGCACTGGCATTGGAGAACAGTTACTTTAAATAACCCTTCCCATTGACCAGCATACTTTCTGTGCGCTGCCAGAATGTTACAGGCGTTCTGGGGGGGGCGGGGGGGGAGGGGGTGTAAAACGCTGTATCTTTCAAATTAATTCAGATATTGCCCTGCCAAATTTCACATCAGAAAACCATGAAAATATATGAATATTGACTGCACTTTTTGAAATGAACATCCTGAACACATCTACAATTTTTTTCCCACATAAAGAAACTACCGGAAACCAACTCCAAATCTACAGAACAGAAGGGAACCGAAGACTTCCCCAAATGGTACGGCACAACACCCTATAAAGGGCGTGGGACTGACTCCAGGAACTGATATCCTATTCTCTAAGGATCCAAATATGTCTCCAGCGAACTTTGTACAGAGACCATCATCTGCAATTAAATTAATCATTTTTCAACAGAGAGACTACATTTTTCTCATCTGTTACACCAGTATTTGATTATGAATATTCAATTGAATATAAATATAACTCCATATGGCTCTGATTGGTTCCCCCAAATATAATTACATATTTTTTTTCTCTCAATTTTGTACCAACCAGTTAATAAAAGAGAAGATATAAAGTTCCCTTCCTATTTTTTTTGGTGTGATATAGACAACAAACCGTAAAACTAAATCTGTGACGCTATTATAGGAAAAGGTATATTCCCCACCCCACCCCCTCCTGAGATAAATGAATCTTTACTCTGGTGGCTTCAGATTGCACACTGTATTACACAATGTATCTTATCAAACCTCATCAGGAAAGATGGAGTTCACATCTGCAAAAGGCTGCAGGCAGCGACAGTTTCATATTCCATCATGTTGATAAGTTTATGGCAAATTCTCGGAAGGATTTCGCCACAGCTAAATGAAAATGTGGGCATGCAACTAGAAGCCTTTTCATACTGTTTAGCGACAGGTTATTATGAAATGCTTACAGAGAGCCTGAAAGAAAAGGAAATTTTTCATCTGAACAGTTCTTTCTTTCCTCCTCTCTGGTGTGCTTTTATCCTGGACTCCATCCTCAGAAAGTTTGCTTTTCCTGTCCTTTAACCCATCATGTATTCTAGGGGCTGATATTTTCTCAGTGCTTAAAATAGTTTGATACAATAGCTCAATTGGATTTTTTGCTAATTAGGTTTGGTGGACCTCCTGCATTATTTTTACTTCAGACAAAGTTTATCTTTGTTATTATTACTTAATAGACGCATTCATCCAGAGTAACTTGCATAGCTTAATGGTTTACATTTTAAAACGCTCATACAGCTGGGTGTTTATTAAGGCAATCAAGTTTAAGTATCTCGCTTAAGGGTACAACATCTGTGAGCTCTAATCTATTGGTTACAATATCTAATAAGTACAAAATGTTAATCGCTATGCGACTTGCTGTCCTGTATTATTACTGCTACCAATAATAATGAGAGTAATCGTAATGCAGCAATAAAAACTTACATTTAGGCCATGCGGACTGTACAGAGAATGTCCCCGCAGACTGTCACTGTATCCTGCTGTCTGACTGATAACATGCCGCAGGGTATCCACCTGAGGGGAGAGGAGGTTCCGTCAAGTCAGTCTTGTCATTGGCCCACTGGCCCGCCACTCACACGCAGAATCTACGACAAGCCAACACGAAAATCCTCAGTTTTAATTCTTCTGCAGGGAGGTAAGCTTCATCGAGCTCACATACAGCCCAAATCCTTTCAAGGGATTCATAGGCTCTCATTCCACTTGCCCTACCCAATTTAAAACAGATGAACTGGGCAAGGTGGTCGACTGAATAAGTAAAACATGAATCGTTGTGATTCTCACGTGACAGATATTTGGTGATCATTGTAGAGCTCACATTAAAAGCACAATGTACAATCTTAAGGCAATAGCCGTGATTGAAGATAAATGATTAAAATTTCACGGTTGATTCTATTTCAAAATATAACTATCAAGCCAAGAGCAATTTTGACTCTGAGTTTTTATGAGAGTGCGCTTCTTTGTCTCTATTCCTTTGAACGTGATGATAAACATACGACAGAAGATGAAGAACAGAATGCGATCCAGGATGAACAGAGAATAAATAAGAGATACAGAAGGACATAAAATGACAGGAAGTGTTTGCGACCGCCATCCAAGAGCTGAAGTCAGAGCCAAATGCTTTCTATGTTAAATTTAATTAAAACAACAACAACAACAACAACAGCAATCTAAAATATATTTAATATATTTCCTAAACAGATTCTTGGCAACGAAAATGCACAGATTTTTTTTGTCCCAAATTGATATCTGTGGGAAGTGTGAAATCGAAAAATGATATAGGGAATAGAGGGGCATTTAGAGCAGGCCAATGTGGCCATGTGTTGTCACCAAGGAAAACTTTAGTTCCTGCAGTTTTATCTCATGGAGCGTGCGGACAGCAGTCAAGGTTGATGACAAGACCCGAGGTGGGGGGTGTTGGGGGCGGAGGGGGTGGTCTGGGGGTTAAGTCCTGCTCTCTCACCCAGGGGATTGTCCCTGTCCGGACTTCCTACCTGTGACTGCACACTGGCTCCGACTTGGGCCCCCTGGTAAGAGTCCCCATTCAGACCCTGCATGCTCATAAACATGTCCCCAGAGTTTGGGAGGTTAAAAGAACCAGAGGAACCTGGAAAGGAAAGATGTAAGTAGCTGAATAAGGAGAGGGTTACAGAGCGTGAGACAGACAGACAGACAGACAGACAGACAGAGAGAGAGAGAGAGAGACAGAGAGAGAGAGAGAGAGAGAGAGAGAGAGAGAGAGAGAGAGAGAGAGAGAGA
>JAOYSI010072690.1:7977-21091 GCA_025775065.1 Hiodon alosoides | reverse complement strand
AGCTAATAATTTTCCCTCGCAAATTTTAAACTAAAGCTAAAATTACCTAAAATATTTCACCCCAAAACTCCCCCCCCCCCCCCCCCCATTCAGATGATAAGATCAGACTTTTATTAAATACTAAGACCAAACAAAACTTAAAAGCTTACTGTGGGTCTCATGTTGCTTTTGCGTGCTCAAACCTCCATTCCCGGTCGTGTCTGTCCTCTGTGGTTTAATGAAGGATGCGTGGACCCCCGTAAATCTGTCACAGCCACTCCATCACTCACTTCTTGGCACGACGCCATGTCACTAATGTTAGCGAGTCAGAGCTAGATGAGAATCTATCTGAAAAAGAGCAGGGGGTTCTCGGGGGGACAGTGAGACAGCTGTATGTTGCTGCAGTGAGAGTACGCCGCTCTCACCAGGCCCTGGTTAACACCAGCCTCCCCTGCTACCTAAATGAAACTGCGGTGAATTGAATCGTTTGAAAATGGCAGTTCAAACTTAAAAAATTGCAGCGATACTGCTCAGCTCAAGGAAAGCAGTGCAGCTGGTTTCTTTAGGGGTCCCTACATTTCCATGGGCTAAACTAAAGGAACGTTTTGACTTTAACTGATTTGCGTTATAACGTATTGTACTTGATATTTTCACTCTTTCTCACCCCCATCTTGCAGCAGGCCCAGGGCGTATGAACCGCTCTACGGCAGCCGTTACCTGGCTCCGGTTCTGGACAGCTTCTGCACACCCCACCAGGGCAGGGGTGGTTACTGGATGAGCCCGCAGCGGTACCACCTGTCTGGGACATCTTGGAGCACCCCCCGCCGTCAGCTCATGGTGTTCCCGGGCAACACCGGCTTCTCTGACGTGCCCTCTAGCCACCGAGCTGGGTACTGCCACCTCCGCCACACCCTGGTGTAGGTACCACCCCACCCGTCCCGCTGGCTTGTTTTGTACTATTGTGCCTTCTCTTTTGTTTCATAGTCTAGGTAATGGAAAATGAAATCAAGAAGAGAATGAGAAGACATATAATGAAGGCGGTATTTCAAATGAGAAATAAAAGCGGCTAACAGCTTTGAACTACACTTTAGGAGGTACACAGCATCATCAGCGTCATCAGCCTCAAATGTTCAGACTATGCTATTTAAAGAGGGTAGGCAGGTACTCAGTGAAATTGGAAGAATGGACAGGTTGAAGGAACTAAGTAGGTTTTAACAAGGCGTGGTAGTTGGTGCCAGAGGCTCCAGTATCTTAGAAAGAGCAACCCTCCTGAGGTTTTCACACATGACAGCATTACTTGTGTATCGCAAATGATCCATACCCCCCAAAAGCAGTTGACGACGCACCCTGTACTGGGTGACAGATTTACCAGGGTGACAGGTTGCCGTCAGCCAAATAACCACAGAGAACTGCCGTGGTGGCAAGGAGTCGTATCGGAACTCATCTCGTCGCACATTGTCATTGATGGGGTATGGTTTCTGACAACCAACCCGAGTGCCACTCCTATTAACAAAGAACTAGTAACCGTGGTTCCAATGCGCTAAGGAACACAAACACTGGACAATAGAGGGGGGAAATCTGAAGCCTGTGGTTCCTGTTGTTTCACCCAGATGTGAGGACCAGGATATGTAACGAAATGCATCAGTCCATAGATTCATCCTGCTAGCTGTCAACAAAACAGAGAGTGGTGGTAGTGTGATGGTATTTGTGGCACACTCGGTTATGAGTGAAACAACGTTTGAATGCCACAGGATATCTATGCCAATCAGGCGCATCCCATCGTGGCTTGGCATGGCAAGTGTATCCACCCGTAAAAGGGTTCTTTCAGCTCAGTAATGCTCCATAGGATTGTCCAGGAAATGTTCTGGGATCACAACTGAATTTGGCTTACGGCAGTGGCCTCACTCATCAGATCTCAATCCAGTCGAGCATCTGTGGGATGGGACAGAACAAGCTATTCGGGTGAGAGATCCTCCACCATTCAGTTTAAGACACCTTCTGGACGCAGCAAAGTCCGACATGGACTACTTGCATACTTGTGCCGCTCTTTAAGCACCTGAGTCTATGCCCTGACTAATTCAACCACTCACTATTAAGTAGGTGCTAATAACATAGCCACCCAGTGTATATATCATTATACATTCTGTTACCGGTTTATTCTTGTTCAACATTATTTACTTTCTTAGTGGACATAGCTTGCAATACTAAACTTGTATCCTTTTATGCAGCAGTTTATTTGTTGAAGTTTCTGAACCATAGAATTATCTGGACCTTCATCATCTTTAGTTGTTTTTTGTTTTGCTGTTGTTGCTGTTGAGGCTGAGGCTGTAATCTTGGTATCTCTGAGAATAAAGCCCCTGACTTCTCAATCCCTGCCCCATTTATTTGAGCACGAGGTCTCAGACCCAGAATCCTCTGCTCCACCACCCCAGCAGTGGTCAAACAGTAAACGAGCATCAGGGCCAATGTCTGCTGGTACTCCTTCTTACATGGAAGGATGTGAGGGCCAAAGCGGGGGCTGTAACAATGGCATCCTGTCTGGCAAATGAAAATGAATGAGGGGGGAAAATCATGGCTGTTTCCTCCACCTCCTCCAGAGAGGGCGAGATGCTCTTGTTCCCAGTAAATCCAGGCCTTAAAGACCAGTCAAGCTGATGGACATCCATTAGATCTGCCACTGTTCGGGAACCACAGGGAAACTTCTCTTCCATCTTTAAACAAACTGACTTCTCTCCGATCTTCATACAGACTGACGTTTTTCCGAGACCCTGCTGTTTTCATGAGAAACATCAGAGTCAAAATGCTCTCATACATTAAGTGAAAAAAACCGAGAATCTATTCCTGGTTACATTTTTCATTTAATGAAAATGATTTTTTAAAGCAATCCATGTTAGTCACAAACGATTGTCAATCAGCATGTATCAATGGGGCTGATTTTGCATCAGAACTGATTTCTGAACGATATTTCTTGGCTAAATCACGAGGAATGTAGAGGGCTGTAGAAATCTATGAGGAATATAGATTTCACTACTGCTTAACCTCATTTATTCACGTTCCGCTTCTCTGGATTGTCATTGGGGAATCTCATGGTACTCTGACTCTCAATAGCAATGACTCTAACTCATTTGTGAACCAATAAATAGGGTTTTGGAGGCATTGAAACACCTCCATAAGTAGAAGTGCTCTGTAAAAAGGTGTTAATATAATCTGGTGAATTATGTACTTCATATTATCCCTGTATATACAGATTTTTTTTTTTTTTTTATCGTTCAAAGGTACAAACTTAAGATATCATTTTTGCCAGGGCAGTGATAATGGTACATGTTGATCATGGACTCCAAATGGCCATTAGCATTTTTGGCTGCCCAAACCCTACCTAACCTAGAAGCACTTGTTTGACATGATCAGACGCTGCAGGGTTTAGATCTCAGTCAGTGAGAGAGTCGGATTTGAGTTAGGAGTACTCAAAGCTCGATTTCTAATTAAATTTCTGAACTAACTGCAGTGGACTGCATGGTTCATTCTGGTTTAATTACGTCTGTAGGGTCCGACGATTAGCGCTGTGATACCTCATTATCTTAACTCCGAGGGAGGCAGGGAATGGTTGGTCCATTTGTCACAAGACTCAGGTCGCGTTCTCAGTGGTGTGGGGGTGACAGCTGAGTTACAGCCCAAGTGCTTTGTGGGAAGACTAATGGGTACCAGGTTTCTGACGTTCCCTAAATGCTGAAGGACGGCCTTTTGTGTCCTTCAGTTTCTGAATGTCTGTGTACCCCTATCCTGTGACTCATGCCAACACACGGAAAGGGTGAGGAATTGGCCCGTATTATTTTAAGGACGGAGCCACTGTTTACAAGGAGTAGGAGGTGTTGTAGGCAGAGGGTGCAGCTCTGCCTTCCCACACCTGAAAGCGGAACTGGCATTGGTGTCGCGGGGGGTGGTTGAGTGGTGGAGTCAGGGAATCGACAAAGAAGGACATGATAAGAAGTATTAATATTGTTGTTGTTATTATTATTGTGGTAAGCATTGTAATTCGCCCATGGGATAGAGGGAAATCTGTGAAACCTGGTTACTCCCTCTCAGGTCTTGTTGTTAGCCACCTGGCTAGATTGGGTCAGTAACGAGAATGACTGCTCATTGAAGAATCCTCCACACTGACCACTGATACAGTGACCACTACGCACGGACCACTTCTGAAACTGACCACAGCTCCACACTGACCACTAAAACAGTGACCACTACACACTGACCACTTCTGAAACTGACCACACCTCCACACTGACCACTGAAACAGTGACCACTACACTCTGACCACTTCTGAAACTGACCACACCTCCACACTGACCACTATTCCACACTGACCACTTAAACAGTGACCACTACACTCTGACCACTTCTGAAACTGACCACACCTCCACACTGACCACTATTCCACACTGACCACTTAAACAGTGACCACTACTCTCTGATCACTTCTGAAACTGACCGCAGCTACACACTGACCACTAAAACAGTGACCACTAAACAGTGACCAGTTCTGAAACTGACCACAGCTACACACTGACTACTAAAACAGTGACCACTAAACACTGACCACTTCTGAAACTGACCGCAGCTACACACTGACCACTGCTCCACGCTGCTGCCCTTCCTTTTAGCATCTTTTTATGTATATATGAACATGCACTTCTGTATTATTTAATATTAATGATCCAATCTATTGTACCTGCTTTCATAAATATGGTTACCATATTCAGCTGCTTTGACGGAACTCAAGTGTTTGTAATGGCATTAAATCTTCCTTTGAATCTGGTGATAATGTAATTCACAAGCATACATCAATATTCATACACGCTTATTATACCTGGCACTAAATGTCATTTAGCAACACTAATCCCCACAATCGTTCCTAATCTTCCTAATCCTGGCCCTTTCCATTAATCTATGGCCTGTTTTGCATGTCTCTCTAACACACACACACACACACACACACACGCACACACAGACAATCCAACACATTTTGTGTTCTGAGAAGGGGACAGTCATCACTGTCGGTACAAAGATGTGCATTTCCGTTATCCTCTGCTCACAGAGTGTGTCCGACTGTTGTTGTGGTGCACAGGCGATGATTAACTAAACACTTGTAGTGAAGCTGTTGTCCCGTGGAACGTAACTGCCTCCCGTTGTGTTTCATTTAATTTGCCCTTTCTGCAGAAGTTCATTTTTTCGACAACCTGCCCAAACCACTCTTGTTGAAACCTGTCAGGGTTATCACAGCACACTGGAGAAAAAAAACAAAAAAAGTAACAGGTTATCCCTGGTCTGTGTATTAGGTTACCCCTGGTCTGTGTAACAGGTGAAAATGCGTTGTCTCAGGTTTCACAGTGATGCCCAGTCTGATTTTACGGTGGGATTGGGGAGCAGATGGTGTCTGTAGACGTGAAGTGGTGCTGAAGCCCCACTGTGAGGGGCCAGATGGGATTTTGGAAGGGAGGGAAAAAAGCGCCCAGGCAGACAACCACCACAACAACAACTACAACAACAGGAAGACATTGAACTATATTGAAAAACGGGTGTAGAGACTGAGACAGTCAAGCTGTGAGAGGAATACAAAACAATGTGTTTGGAACAGGGAGGGGACTGGAGACTGCAGGTGGGGACAGATAAACTGTGGATGCGAGGTCGTTCCTGTGTGTGTGTGTCTGTCCGTCTTTCTGATTGTGTGTTTTTTATATATCTGTTTGATTGTAGGTGTGTGTGTGTGTGCGTGTGTCAGTGCGTGTGTGTGTGTGTGTGTGTATGTGTGTATGTGGTGTGTGTGTGTATGAATGTGTGTGGTGTGTGTATGTGTGTGTGGTGTGTGTGGTGTGTGTGTGTGTGTGTGTGGTGTGTGTGGTGTGTGTGTGGTGTGGTGTGTGTGGTGTGTGTGTGTGGTGTGTGTGTGTGGTGTGTGTGTGGTGTGTGTGTGGTAGGTATCCCTGCCTCCCTCAGTTGGTGCTGGAACACAGGAGATGCAGTGGCCTTTGTCTCCCACCGGGGGCCTCTCTACATCTGGACCATCTCCGGTCCAGACTCGGGGGTTATCGTCCACAAAGAGGCTCACAGCTTCCTATCGGACATCTGCCTCTTCCGCTGGCACCCCCTAAAGAAGGGAAAGGTGGTGTTCGGGCACACGGACGGCAGCCTCTCCATTTTCCAGCCAGGTACAGACACAAAAAATACGTCATAGTAAAACAAAATGTAAACAATAGACTTTGGTGCGATGTACTGAAAGAGAAATTTGGTTAGATTGTTTGGTGTGTTGTGGACGGCCAGCCGAATCTTATTTAACGCAGCTCTTTTTTTGGTCGGTAGGCTCCAAAAATCAAAAGCACGTCCTGAGGCCCGAGTCACTGGAGGGGACGGACGAGGAGGACCCTGTGACTGCCCTGGAGTGGGACCCCCTCTCCACTGACTACCTCTTGGTCGCCAACTTGCACAACGGGATTCGGCTGGTGGACTCCGAGTCCCTGTCCTGCATCACGGCGTTCAGCTTCCCTAGTTCCGCGGCGTCGGTGCAGTGTCTGGCATGGGTGCCCAGCGCCCCTGGCATGTTCATCACGGGAGGTAGGCGCCGGGCTCGTCGCCGTGGTTACGCCGCCACATTCTGCGCGCCAAGGTCCCGTTGGTCTTCTCTCAAAATGTCACTCAAAAAGAATAAAATTCTGGATATTTGTCTTGTAATCTTTATGCTATGACGTCTTGATAGATTTTATTCCCCCTTAGATTCACAGGTGGGTGATTTTAAAGATTTTCCCCTTAGATTCACAGATGGGTTTTATGATAGATTTTCCCCTTTAGATTCAGGGGAAAATTTGAATTTTTCGAGCAATCACGTGAGGCATCCTGCTGGACTGCATCACTTTCACCACAGCTACCAGTGGACCTTCAGACTGGACTCCAGCCACCTGGGCCCCCACTGCTCTCCTCTGGATATTATAATGTTTTGGAACACCTCTTCTGGAGGGCATCACACACTAGTGACATTAGATTCTTTAGTTCAGCTCCTAGTGCCGGCTAGCGGAGGATGGGCTCCCCCATTAAGCTGGATTCCTCTCAGGGTTTCTTCCTGCCAGCCTAGGGAGTTTTTCCATGCCACTATTGCCACTGGCGTGCTTTTGGGGGGTCAGGCCTGGGACATATTGTATTTTTTCTGTATGTAAAGCGTCTTTGTGACATGGAAACATGTGAAAAGCGCTTTGTAAAAATATATTGATTGATTGATTGATTGATTTATAGATTCACAGGTGGGTGTTTTGAAAGATTTTCCCCTTTAGATTCACAGGTGGGTGTTTTACGCGTATGGAACGTATCAAGGTCCACGCCGTTAGATAACTTTAAGCTAAAGAAGACTGGCTTCCATGCGTTGCACGTGCTGAACTCCCCTCCAGCTAAAAAAGGCAAGTATCGCCACTTACTCGCCACACACTCGCCACTTACTCGCCACACACTCGCCACTTACTCGCCACACACTCCCCATACACTCGCCACACACTCCCCACACACTCTCCACTTACTCGCCTCACACTCCCCACACACTCCCCACACACTCGCCACTTACTCCCCACACACTCGCCACACACTCGCCACACACTCGCCACACGTACATATGTCTGACTACAGTTCTTCATGTTAAGGATGAAAGGCAGAACTAGCATTGAAGGAAGGCCTGAGGTTGGAGAAGCAGAATGTAAAACGCTGGCCCGTTCCTCCTCCTCCCCTCCAGCTTTCGGTGTGGTTTCCCCCACCAAGAACCACCACACGTCCTCCAACAGCGAGGCGGTGCCCCCGCCCACCGTGTCGCAGAACCACGCCTTCTCCCTTCCGCCGGGCCACGCCGTGTGCTGCTTCATGGACGGGGGCGTGGGGCTCTACGACATGGGGGCCAAGAAGTGGGACTTCCTCCGGGACCTGGTACGGCTGTTGACAGTAAACCGTCGCGACATTGGCCACAGCCAAATCTGTGAGAAACTGGCCCAGTAAACCGTCGCGACATTGGCCAGAGCCAAATCTGTGAGAAACTGGCCCAGTAAACCGTCGCGACATTGGCCACAGCCAAATCTGTGAGAACTGGCCCAGTAAACCATTGCGACGTTGGCCACAGCCAAATCTGTGAGAAACCGGCCCAGTAAACCGTCGCGACATGGGCCACAGCCAAATCTGTGAGAAACCGGCCCAGTAAACCGTCGCGACATGGGCCACAGCCAAATCTGTGAGAAACTGGCCCAGTAAACCGTCGCGACATAGGCCACAGCCAAATCTGTGAGAAACTGGCCCAGTATGGGGACTTCAGTAGACTAATCTCCCCAACACGGATTTGTCAAATGAATAACGTTAGGTGGCCGACAGTGTCGGAGCAGTGGCAAAATAATCCTAAAGGGGGCGCCACAGTTTGCAAGTGCTTCGGTGGAATTTATTCAGTAAAAACTGGAGTAATAATTGGGTATAATGTGGTTTTTAACGTTCAGGGGCATGTTGAGACATCAGTGTCTAACCCCCGGGGTTTTAATGTTCAGGGGCACGTTGACTCCGGAGGTTTTAATGTTCAGGGGCGTGTTGAGACATCAGTGTCTAACCCCTGGGGTTTTAATTTTCAGGGGTGCATGGAGACATCAGTGTCTAACCCCTGGGGTTTTAATGTTCAGGGGCACGTTGACTCCTGGGGTTTTAATGTTCAGGGGTGCATGGAGACATCAGTGTCTAACCCCTGGGGTTTTAATGTTCAGGGGCACGTTGACTCCTGAGGTTTTAATGTTCAGGGGCACGTTGAGACATCAGTGTCTAACCCCTGTGGTTTTAACGTTCAGGGGCACGTTGAGACAATATTTGACTGCAAATTCAAGCCAGACGATCCAAACCTGCTAGCGACGGCATCCTTTGATGGAACGATAAAAGTGTGGGACATAAACACCCTGACTGCTGTCTACACGTCACCTGGGAATGAAGGCGTGGTCTATTCACTGTCCTGGGCCCCAGGTAAGACCCACCTGGATCCATACCTCTACACTGTTCTTCTATACGTTTTGCCATAGATGTTAAAATAACGAGCAGCTTGTTGGTGTTGAGCATTTACTGAGGGAATACCGGGAATACCGTGTTTGCCTGGTGAATGTTACTTTTCTCTCTCTCAACAGGAGACCTGAACTGCATAGCAGGTGCCACATCTCGAAACGGGGGTTTCATCTGGGATGTGAAGAAAGGCAAGATGATCACAAGGTTTAACGAGGTACGTTTGGAAATATATTTTGCAATGATTCAATTGGAATCATTTTGGCCATGCATTGATGTTTTTGCATTTATGCATTTACTGTTGATACGGACACTGAGAGGTGGATGAGATTTGAGTGTTGACGTTTTGTGTTAAAAGCACGGAAAGAATGGGATCTTCTGCATCGCCTGGAGCCACAAAGACTCCAAGCGGATAGCCACGTGCAGCGGAGACGGGTTTTGGTGAGTGGCCCTCCGTTCCTCAGGCCCATCGCACCACGTCTGACCTCTGCTGACCCTCGCGTGCTTACGGCTGCACCGTTTTCTCCTTCTCCGTGTTACCGTGCGCCACTTCGGGCGCCGCCTGCAGCATAATCCGCACCATCGACGGAAAAGTGTTGCACCGATACAAGCACCCCGCGGCAGTGTTTGGCTGTGACTGGAGTCAGAACAACAAGTGAGTTTCCTGTCGCTGCTGCGGACACTTCCTGTCTGTATGCTGCTGCTGCACACTCAGACCTGCCATGGTCGCTCTACTGTGTGCAGTGACAGAGTGAATTTCTGCCCACTGAAACCACCTATATATTAAACCCATACTGTATACATGTATAATGATAACATTTGGTGACCTGTATAAAGGCCTGTCAGGCCTATGAAAAGGCATTGACTTGGCTCTGTAGCTTGGCTGGCCAGGTTGGTTGTGGTCAGCTTCACGTTCGCCCCTTTCGCTTTTCACGTTCGCTTTCGCAGGGACATGATTGCCACCGGCTGTGAGGACAAGAACGTGCGGGTGTACTACCTGGCCACCAGCTCGGACCAGCCGCTCAAGGTGTTCACTGGACACACGGCCAAGGTGTTCCACGTCAGGTGGTCTCCGCTCCGAGAGGGCATCCTCTGCAGCGGCTCCGATGACGGGTAATCGCGCCAGGCGCCCCCTTTTGGCCACTCTTGTGAAGATGCGATATCCACTGGCTTGAGGCCGGAAGGTGGAAAGCTCCTTTGTAACCAGCCCTTTCTAAGCCTTTCAGTATTTCTTAATGAAATTGTAACGGCAAACATGGCAATAAATAGTTACGGAATTGTTCCACAGTTATGGTAATCTTGTTTGAGTATCGGGGCTGTTTCACTAGAATGGTGCCCATGCGACACACATAAGCACTAATGTTCATGGGCGCCCCCTGGCTGCCGCATTCGGAGTGAGCGAACTCAGTGCCTGCCCGGTGCGGACCCACAGGACGGTGCGCATCTGGGACTACACCCAGGACGCCTGTATCAACGTGCTGAGCGGGCACACGGCCCCCGTCAGGGGCCTGATGTGGAACACAGAGGTGCCCTACCTGCTGACCTCCGGCAGCTGGGACTACACCATCCGGGTGTGGGACACCAGGGACGGCACCTGCCTCGACACCGTCTACGACCATGGGGCGGACGTTTACGGTACGCCGTAGGCATGACCCGGTGCTCTTCGGGTTACTGACGGCCAGCGATCAGAATAAACCATAAAAAAGATAAAAACCCATATTTTATTCCTTTGTATTTTTAGTTGCTGCTTGTTCTAACCCCGCGTGGGCTAACCTAGCGCGTTCTGCTGTAGGGTTAACGTGTCACCCCAGTCGCCCTTTCACCATGGCCTCCTGCTCCCGGGACTCCACAGTAAGGCTGTGGTCACTCACCCCTCTCATCGCCCCTCTCTTGGTCAACATCCTGACTGACCACAGCTGGGAGGACATCATCGGAAACACAGGTGAGCGGAGACACAGGCAGACACAGGGTCTGAGAGCTTACCCTTATCCTAACCCTAGCCCTTACCCTAACCCTGAGAGCAATCCCTAAACCATACCCTTACTCTAACCCTAGCCCTAACTCTAGACCTAACCCTAGCTCTAACCCTAACCTTAGCTCTAGCCATAACCCTAACCCTAAACCATACCCTAACCCTAACCCTAAACCTAGCTCTAACCCTAACCTTAGCTCTAACCCTAACCATAACCCTAATCCTAACCCTAAACCTAGCTCTAACCTTAGCTCTAACTCTAACCTTAGCTCTAGCCCTAACCCTAACCCTAACCCTAAACCATACCCTAAACCTAACCCTAAACCATACCCTAAACCTAGCTCTAACCCTAACCTTAGCTCTAACCCTAACCCTAACCTTAGCTCTAGCCCTAAACTATACCCTAACCCTAACCCTAACCTTAGCTCTAACCCTAACCTCAGCTCTAACCCTAACCTTAGCTCTAGCCCTAACCCTAACCCTAACCCTAAACCTTAGCTCTAAACCTAACCCCAACCCTAACCCCAACCCTAACCCCAACCCCAACCCCAACCCTAACCCTAACCCTAAACCTAACCCCAACCCTAACCCTAACCCTAACCCTAACCCTAACCTTAGCTCTAAACCTAGCCCTAACCCTAACCCTAACCCTAACCCTAACCCTTGTGTACAGATCGGGCGATGGTTCCTGGTGCCTCCCCTCTGCTCTGCGGTAAAGTCTCCAGAGACATCAGACAGGAGCTGGACAAGCTCTCCAGCGAGGTCCGACTGAAGAAACTGAGGTGGTTCTCCGAGTGTTTCTCTGTGAGTAACGAAACGGAACCACGCCGCGTGTGTGGACCGCTGCGCGAGCTTCGACCAAGCCGAGCGTCAGCGGGTGTTTTTGTTCTCGGCCTGAACAGCCGCCCGGGGGGAGTCACAACCTGTGGGACCTGGTGGCGGTGATCTCGGGCCAGGACGACAGCCTCCTGCCGCAGAGCTACGGCAAAGGCATCGTGCACATGAAGCACCTGGTCCGATTCAAAACCGTGAGTGTAGCCGCGTTCGCTACCGAAGCCGTCCAGTTTCCCTCCCGCGGGTGGAAACGAGGCCGGTTGCGGTTCTATACGGCTTGAACGCGCCTATTAATATGGAAGCGTCGGTCAGTGGGCCTTCTTAAGAAATGTTTTTTTGGCTGGAAATTCACCGTGCGTACAGATTTTTACATGCAATGCGGTTGCAATTGCTACATATTTGTTTGATTTCATGATAATGTTGGCATCTTCGTGGGACAGGGAATATGTTTTGTAGCTAAAATATCAGCATTTGTACGGTTTATCCAGGTAGGGGACAGAAATGTATCTGGTAGTTAAGAGCTGCTGTTCACGCTGTTCATTACGAAACAGGCTGGTCCTACGGCACAACCGCAGTATTACCGGACTAGACGGCCTCTATGAGACTTCTTTGTGTTTACCTCCAGTCTGAAGCCCAGGAGTTAACGATAGTGAAAATGTCCAAATTCGGAGGTGGGATCGGAGCGCCGAGCAAAGAGGAGCGTCTGAAAAAGGCCGCGGAGATCCATCTGAGGCTGGGTCAGATCCAGAGATACTGTGAGCTGATGGTGGAGCTGGGGAAGGTGACCGCTGCTCTTCTAACTGGACGGTCCTCATTGTTTCAGTTTGGGAGATACTGGGTTGAGGAGGCGCTAGCCGGCCTTAGCACATCTCTTTCATTAAAGCCCCAATTCCGGTTCTGTTTTCCTAGTGGGAGAAGGCCCTGTCAGTGGCCCCTGGGGTTTCCATGAAGTACTGGAAAAAGTTGATGCAGAGGTAACTTGCCTTTTTTGAGACAGGATCGAGAGCGTGAGAGAGTCAACGGGAGTTAGGGTGACGCGGTGGTACTGTCGCCCAAAGGAAAAAACGTTCTGTATCATGCATGCAGGAGAGCGGATCAGCTCATGCAGGAAGGAAACGACGACATTATCCCGTACTGCATTGCCACGGGCGACGTGAAGAAACTGGTCGGCTTCTTCACCTCGAGGGGCCAGCTGAAAGAGGCCCTTCTGGTTGCTCAGGTACGTCCAGTCCCTTCTGGTTTGCTCAGGTACGTCCAGGAACTTGTGGTTTCCTCAGGTGC
>JAOYSI010072689.1:0-21094 GCA_025775065.1 Hiodon alosoides | reverse complement strand
TTCAGCCCTTAGTGATGTACTATAAACTGGACCCTCCATACAGGGTGTGCGGCCCTACCATGCCCTGCGTTGATCACTCCCTGTTGTCATGTGCACCCCCCCCCCCCCTTCCTCCATCGAGTTGTGCACTGAGGGCATGCTTCTCGCGTTTTGTGCTGTGTGTGTGTGTGTCTGTCTGTCTGTTGTCTGTCCTCCATGCTCATCAATCGGCTTTCCCCAACGGCTTCTCTCTCTTTCCTGCTTCAATATTCAAGGGAGGATTCAGGCCCATTCAGGTAATTAGAAGTTTTTGGAAATGCTCGTGACAACTCCCACAGCCTAGCCCGCTCAACGTCCTTCTGACAACAGCTGATGAGACAATCTTTGATGCGCCTTCTGTTTGTGTCATTCATTGCTTTACACTGCGGGATCTAGAGTGATAACTTTCATATTTACTTTCATGTCCAGTCAGTTAATTGGTTAACTGCATGCGCAATAAACACAAATGCACGCGTTATGCATATTTTTGGAAGCTAGCGGTTTAATGTAAAAAGCGGCTGGAGACCAACAAAGCCCGCGATAAAAGTGGCGCACGCATTGTTAGGTCTGTTAAATTGAATTGTTAGCGACGTCTTCTGTGAACCATCAACTCCTCCGTGGAGCTGAAACTATGCGGGCCCCTTGGCTCTCTGCGCGTTGTCTGAAGTTCTGCCTGTTTATAATGCCGACCAGACGCGGGCGCGGACGCGGGCCCTGCCGAATACTGCCCTCTTTGTGTCCCCTCTGAGAGCCACAAAGAGAAAGAGCGGGCAGTAGCCTTTGCACAGTACACGTACACAACCTGTCGCTTATTGGTTTGCTCAGGAAATATTTGCTCTGTGTTAGAACAGCCTCCATTGATTTGCATGACTCAAGATGAATGAGTCCTTTTGCAATTTTTTTGCAAGACGGCAGAATTATAGAAAGTGGTTTACATTTTGAGAATTTTATAAACTTGTCCCTGTGTGATTAAGTAGCAGTTAAGCTGTGGAGTAAGGGGGGGGAGGAGCTAACTGAATTAACTTTTAAATGTGTCCATCTGAAATGTGAATAATAGGATGTGGAAAGGTGTTTTGGCCTATAATTCTGAAGATACACGGAATATGGTGGCCGCTGTGTGTACTTTTGGGGTCCGGCATCACAGACTTAATGCCTCTCCCCAGTTTTTCCAGAGGACGCCGATGCAACCAGCACGGCCCACTATTCCAAACAACAACCCTTCCATGCGTCCCGGATCGCAGAACCCCACTGCTGCCATCTATCCCTCCAACCAGCACATCATGATGACAATGACACCCATGCCCTTCCACTCGGCACAGACGCCCCAGTACTACATCCCCCAGGTAAGGGCAACCACGGAGGTCCCAGGGTTACCGAGACCGAGCCTGCATCGCTGTGTAATGCCTGACCTGCTCTGAACTTGATTTCATTTTGCCGTCAGTAACAGTCCCCCCCCCACCCCCCCCATTCTCGCATCGACAGTATCGCCACAGCACCCCCTATGTGGGACCCCCACAACAGTATTCGGTGCAGCCCCAGGCCCCCAGCACCTTCTACACTGCCCCTGGGGAGTTCCCCAGCGCGTACTGTGAGTACCGTCAGGCTCAATACTATTTTTAAGTGTGTATAATGGCATGAGTCATCTCAAAGTTACAGTTGCTTGGCTTTTCACCCATTTCCAGCATCACTGAGTTAACATAGCTGCTAGGCTTATGTGGAGATCACTAAAGTAAGAATCGCGATTTTTTGCATGCTACATGATAGCACATGTGTCGGTTTTATTATACAGGGCTTGTCAGTGAATAGGGAAAATACATCTCATAAAAATGCATAACTCCTGTTATCAATTTAGTTTGTCCAGCATAGATCCTCGACCATGACTCATGTTTTGCCTCCCCAAATTTAGCGGGGCCTCCTTACTACGCTGGGCAAGCGGTGTATGCCCCCTCCCCCCCCATTATAGTGCCTACACCACAGCAACCTCCCCCGGCCAAACGAGAGAAGAAAACAGTGAGTGTTCTAGCTTGGCTCAATCTGTACTCTCGTTACCCCCACCATGGATACCTAGTTATGGAGGATGGAGGATATGTACATTTTCTCCTATGCGGAGCACATTAGTTACTGAGCAGATTCTGGAAGGTTGCCAGAAAAATGGCTTTAAGAAGATGGAACATATTTTTAATCCACTGTGATTTGATTAATTTAGTGCCAGAATAAATCTTTGAATGCACTAAAATATTGTCCAGATAAGGACAGGATTTCTGAACGCAAGCTCTTGTGAGAATGTAAGAACTGTAGTTAATTTTCACCTTTTATCACTATCTACTTGAACAAGAATTCTGTCCATAATCTAGTGACTCCACACGCTTTAATATCTTTATCTTTTGGATAATGTTAAAAGGAGTACAGTTTCAGGGGAACTTGATACTTGTAAAGGCAAACATGTGTTGAATGATGTACCTAAGGCTTAAGGGCAGCTCTGAGACTGGCGCTTTAGCGATTAACCCCGTTTCTTTCAATTATCCTCCCAGATCCGTATCCGAGACCCCAATCAGGGCGGCAAGGATATCACGGAGGAGATCATGTCAGGGGGGTCTGGGAGCCGGAACCCTACACCTCCCATTGGGAGGCCCTCCTCCACCCCTACCCCACCACAGGTAGGAACTCCGTCCTGTCAGGGCAGGCATTGCTGCAGGGTCTGTTATTTGTCTCCCTATGTGCCTGCAACAGCCAGAGCCTCTCGTGTTACACAGGAAAAACACTCGGATCGGAAAACACCTTCATTTGTTGTGCGTCTCGCCCTTCGGTTTGTAGTTGGGATTGGTGTTTGGTTTTAGTCAACGTATTTATACCAGAAAAAACTTAAGAATGCAGTAAAAAGAGAGGTTTAGTGTTGCGTAAGTGGATGGTGCCATGCAGGCCATGGTCGTGACAGTGATCTGATTACACCTCGCTCCTGTCTCAGTCGGCTCAGCTGGGTTTTCTTTCTTGCCACTGGTTTCCGTGTCCTTCACATGGGCTGTGGCAGTGGGCCCGGTGGAGACCGAGGCAACTTTAAAATGCCTTGGCTAAAGTGAATCTTTCCTGATTTCTATCTCCCTCTCTGTTTATTGACTATTGTCTTTGCTGTCTAAGTGTTTTCTGACCAATGTGCCAGGCTGGACAATACAATGGGGGCAACAGGTCCTCTTTCTTGAGATCGCAGGTTTCTTTCTCTCGTCTTCTGGTGCAAGGCCTTGTCGACTGTGACAGCTTGGGTAGGGATTCTCACTGCACCTTGCTAAACTTTGACCCACATGACACTGCAGGCACCTGCAGGTTGGCAGTGCTATTGGGAGGGACGCGCGTTTCCTCCAACCGGCTGAACCTGCCGTCCCCGCAGCGTAGCCTGTTGTGTGTTTTATTTACCCATATCTGTCCACAGTTTTACACGGCTCTGTGTGTGTGGATGCCGGTCATATGAGGCACGATATCCCGATTGCCGATTCCAAAATAAATTTGAGCAAGCATTGCTTTTGGCCTTGGATGAGATTCGCTGAGCTTTAGGAATGCAGATTTCTTCAGTATAAACGATGAGTTATAATATAATAAAATCTGAGCAGTGACCCGTACACACCTTTTAGTCATGTAGTCTCCTCATTCAGTGCAGATCTAGTCTCGGACCCGGCTTGTAGCAGACTCCCATTTGTCTATTATGAGCTGTAATACTGCTCCGATTCACATCACTGATCTCAACAAGGTCAGGAGATATCCTGATAAATTAGTTGAATGTGTTTATATTTATAGGTTTCTATTATGTTTATGTATGTAAAATGGATTTTTATTCACATAATTGATTTTTATTTTATTTCAACTAACAGTAATTTAAATGTTTCATTGACATTTAGATGCCAACAAGGATATACGTTTGCCTGAATTTGAAAAATTTAGCTCAGCGGATCATATATCCCTTTTCTCTGGCACAGTTTCTCTGTAGAGAACACTCTCGCTGTGCGGCGTTTCACTCATTTTACTCTTCAGTGTTCTTCCCACTTCTTTTAATCTCCTCTTGTCTTCTTCTGACCTCCACAGTTCTTTCTGTGCTTCCTCCCGTTCACCCATGTGTGCTTGTGGGTTTTACGCATTTTCATTGTCCTCACCTTCTCTGCCTCAAATCCCAGCTTCCGGACCACGGGCACGTCACGCACAGCTTGGACAACACGCAGCTCATCTCAACAACAGTCAACTTGAAACCAGGTCTGATATCCAAGTTAACTTCCTACTGTCAAGCGGCTCTTTCCTTTGTCCATGTACGAAACCGTGAACCATCACTAATGGGTCCCTAAGAATCCAGAATTCTGGCCAGAGCGTGTCTGACGTCGGGCATCCGTGGTCTTATAAAAGTAAGGCGGCCGTGATACTCGTTCTAGTTTTTTCTCCAGACGAGCTGATCATCAGAGATCATCATTTTTTTAGTCTCCCTAAATTTACCAACTGAACTTTTTAAGAAAGCAATTTTCTTATGCTAAAACATCTGTTTTGTGTAGTCACTACTTAACTTTAGTAGGAGAAAAGTATTTTAGTATTTAAGGTTTTTTTTTTTTGCTAGACTGTGCTTTCCACTGGTCTAGCACTTTATTTGCACATTTTTCTGTTACTAAATGAAAAGATTAAAAATGCCAGTTTCTCTACAAGAAACAAAATTTCAGTGATCACAAGTACGTCGCTGATTTTCTGATTAGTCTCCAACTGGAGTTGATGGCAAAACGGCCTGCTTGTTTTATAGGCTTTTCAGCTGTTGGCGTGCTGTGCTGTAGTTCTTTGGTACCTGTGTTGTCTGTGCCTTTTGGTATGAGCGAACTTAACCCTGGTCAGTGCTTTGTGGCGTATACTTGCGAGGTTGAAAGTGAAACCTAATATTTTTTTCGGAAAACAATTTCAGAGAGGAATGTCCGCCAGTGAGTAGGCTGCCCAAAAAGTCTGCTTTCTGTTGACAGTCACTACTCACGCATCTGCTGCCATAGGCTGGACCCCTCTTTTAGGATGCATTGCACCAAGTTTCAAAAGGGATCATCCGGATTGGGTGTCAGCCCTTGGCTTCGATCTCCCCAGCCTCGGTGAGGCAATCTATGGGCAGGAGCCACTGTAGGGGCTGCTCTTGCTTGCGGATGGAAGTTAGTCATTCTCAGCGGTGTTCTAGAGAGTACCATGGCGGTTGTTCTGGGGAACGCTCTGAGGCATAAAGGAGAGTTGGTACCAGTCAAATTCCCAAAGGATTGTCACGGGAATGGGCGGGAGTGGCTCTACTGCCTCCATCATCAATTTTTCGTCCTGATTTTTGCTGGGAGTTGCAATCTTTGTAACTCCCTGCCGCAGCCCCTGCAGTGGTGTGGTCTAGTGATGGTCTTCACAAGCTGCACAACGTGTATAAGGTGGGTCTCGCCCACTTCCCTCCCGTGGGGTCCACTATTCCAGCGTTGGCGTTACCTGCTAACTTGGCCTTGTTGTCTAAGGATGCGACAGTGTCGGGTGGTGGAGACCGTGCTTAAGAAGAGTTACTCCACCGGCCCTGTTAGCGTACCAGCTCAGGCTGTTGGCTCCGGCTGCAGGCGTTGGTCCCGATCAGCAAGGGGAGCTCCAGCTTATTACCGGGATGCTTTGTAAGTTGGCGGAATCTAGACAAGCAACAGGCAGGAACTTGGCTGCATTGTTTGGAGCCTGCCATCGCATGTGGCTTTCCCAGGCCAGATGATTGGAAGTCGGCCCTCCTGGACGTGCCAGGAGGAGGACCTTAAGCAGCGCTCTAGCTCCACGTGTCTTCACAAAGTGAAGTGAGCGATTCGCTGTTTCTTCTGGAGCCTAGTTTCTAGCAGATCAGTTCCATTTAGTTTTTTAAAGTTGGGTTAGACCAAGTAGTAGTCTACTGAAGTCATGGCTGCTTTACTTCATCATGGAAGTACAACGTCAGACACGCTCTAGCCAGATTTGGCATAAGGGCCAAATAATAATAATCCATTAGTAATGGTTAATATTTCTATTTCAGGGAACTGCTTTTATGATAATAATCCAACATTGGTTTTTGGAACTCGATGTTATGAATTTGCCGCTAACCTTTCATTATTTCTCTCTATTTAGATGACAGGCCGAAACTGGAGTCTGCAATTCTGACTTCATCCACAGTGCTTCGACTTTGTGACCCCTCTGCTGAGAAGGACACCAGTGCCCCGGCGTCAGACCTCCCCTCCCCTGAGAATTCAGAGCTTCCCTCTACAACTTCCGCAACGGACCCTAATGCAGGCGCCCTTTCTGCCGTTAGTCACAGTGAGCCTTCATCGTCGGCTGAGCCAGTGGCTCCTTTCCCTCCAGCAGAGGATCCCCGATCAGCTCCTCCGGAACCGAAAAGCCCGGGCTCTGAGAAGCCCCTCTCGTCTTCTCCTCCAGTGCCGGTCCTAAATTCCATCAATGGACTAAGTGAAAAAGAGGCCGCTACCCTGTGCAGCAACTTGGACTCCAAGCCCCCAGAGCCTGTTCAGTTGCTGCCTCCACTCCAGAACCACCCTTCGCCCCCAGCCCAGATCGCCAGTGCAAATGCCCCGGTGGTTGTCTCTGTTGAGGTGCAGGCTGAGAGCCACCTGGCTTCCCAAGTTACTGTCGCTCCTGCGTCTGTGGTTCCTGCTGCTCCGGCTACACCCTCTGTCAACAACCTGTCTGCTGCTGCACCTACGCCTCCACCTGGTTTCTCGCTCCCTGTGCAGATCGCTGCAGAGGTTGGCCAGGCCAGGAAAACCACTGTGGTCAGAGACTTTAAGGAGACCACCTTCAAGCCAGGAGGCGAGGCAGTGCTCAATGATAAGATGGACCTCCAGCAACAATCCAAACTGACAAAAACGCCCGGTATAGGTATGGCACTTATATTTGGAGAATACATACTCATGTGGCCTATTGAATCCATCATGTTCTGCCTGCCCATATTTCTGTGAATATGCCTAATCACCGATTTGTACCACCCTTGTATATACTCTCGGTTTCCCATTCACATTTGATTCATGGAAAGCTTTACGAAATCATTTTCATAGTGTTTTGGGCATCTTGTTGTCTTATTATGATGTTGATCATGTTATTTTTTCTAAGTAAGATGTTTCTGTTTAGCTGTAGCTTCCCCTCCTGCACAAAAGACCTGGAGAGATCCAGAGGAAGATACTGAATTTGGAGATATGCTGGACAGGGAGAGAGTGGTAAGCAGAAAGGAAGTTCAAAATGGCCTTACTAAATGTGGATTACAATTCATGAGTAAACCTAATGTATTAATGTATCAATGTATTAAGTACATGTAATATGTTATGTTATATATAAAATAATGATATTTTACAATATGAAATTGTACTACGTTGACTGGTTACGGCATCTAGCATGAAACTCGATATGTTTTTTTTTTTTGCCACTCCCAACGTTTATAGGAAGATCTCAAGGTGGAGGTCACTGATGACAAACCCCTTGAGGAAGAGCTGGACCTGGAGGAGGAGCTGGACCTAGGGGGTGACAGCCCTCCTCCCCTGGAGATGCAGGAGCTGGAGCCCCTCCGGAATGGAGCTGAGCATGCCTCTGAGACGGACAGCACGGACAGCGGGGTCACCTCGGCGGAGAAGGAGAGCTCCACAGGAGCCGGCCCTTATGTCTTCCAAGAAGGTGTGGGCATTCTTGCAACAACAGCAGCAAGTGTCACAGTTCAGACATGCGCACGCATTGCTGGTAACTGGTCCTACTAGGTTTCCAGCCACCTCCAGAATTGCTCCTCTGTTTTAGTTTAGGTTTAAATACTGAATAGTACGTAACTAGTCAAGTGCCCTACCATTAAATAACTTCACTGTTATTTTATCATTACCCGCTCGTCGCATTTGACGTCCCTGAATTCACATGATGTTTTTCTTGTTTCAAGGCAGTCCAGAGGATGTCATCTTGCATTACATTCTAGCCTAGGGAAGTTTATTATGATTCCTACTACAATGGCACTTTTCACAGAGCCCCTGCGCGTGTCCCTCGTTTCAGAACTTGCGGAGACGAATGGGAAGAGGCAGTACAACCGGGATTTCCTGCTTGGCTTCCAGTTCACGCCTGCCTGTGTGCAGAAGCCTGAAGGCCTGCCCCCCATCTCTGACGTGGTGCTAGATAAGGTGGCTGGCACAGAGATCATTTCAGACTCCATTAAAAAGGATACTTCTCTTAGGCGGGTGTGAGAGAGGAGGTTATTCATGTCTGCTGAAACTGTGTTTCTGCAGATTAACCAAAACAAGATGCCTTCGCGGCCGGTGGACTTTGCTGGTGGTGGAATGTGCGGGCGTGTGATCTCGCGAGGGCCTGACTTCACGCCAGCGTTTGCTGACTTCGGCAGACAGATCTCTGGAGGTCGAGGAGCACCAGTGAGTCACTGCCTAGCACATATCCAAAAAAAAGACATGCGGCTTCATGCGCCTTAAACGCAGGCCAAGATATAAAACGTAACCGCTTTTGTCATCGTCTATTTCTGAGCTAAGTTCGTAGCGATCTACTTCAATTGTCCAGCTTCAAACCGCAGCTCTAGCCCAGAATCACGGATATAAAACGGCGGTCCGTCGTTCTCCTTCCTGTGCAGCTGCTGAACCTGAATGTCCGCCGGCCCCCGCCACGTAAGATCATCATGAACTTGTCCGTTAACGATGAGGTTCAGCTGAAAAAGGCAGAGAACGCTTGGAAGCCTGGGATGAAGAGGGAGGTGCAGGTGGACGATTCCCAGACGGAGAAAACACAGGTGAGCCATCACATCATCGCCAGCACCAGTCTCCTGTACTCAGTCTGTGTGGATGAGCGATGGGAACTCTACCTTTTCGACTCTGTGTTCTACCTCACCCTCTTTCTGCTCCCCCAGGATCTCTTCCGGAAGGTGCGCAGCATCCTCAACAAGCTGACGCCCCAGATGTTCAACCAGCTGATGAAGCAGGTGACGGACCTGACCATCGACACGGAGGAGCGGCTCAAGGGCGTCATCGACCTGGTCTTCGAGAAGGCCATCGACGAGCCCAGCTTCTCCGTGGCCTACGGGAACATGTGCCGCTGTCTCGCCACGGTGAGCGTCACTAAGCGCCCTGCAGAATGTCTGCGTGGGTCCCCGAGGTGACCAAGGGAGTCGGCCATTTACAGAACCGCATGTTGGTTCGCCGGCTCTTCCACAGGTATTTTATTGTCGAACAAAGAAACTAAAACCACTCTTCAGGGATCTCCCTCACGGGTTCACCCCAAACAAAACAAACTAAAATGACAAATTAAAGGAATAACCGAAATGAATAATAAGGAGGATTCCTAATGCCACCAGTGCCGACTCACGTTCGTTTTCCCTGTGCCGGTCTCCATCCTCCGCCTCCTCTTCTTTGTAATTCTCTTCCCTCCTCTCACGACTTCCAGCACCTACTGATGGATGGGATGGCATGCTCTTAAATTACGTTCGTAATTACCGTAATCCTCAGCCAAAGCTGATGGGCGTGCCCGAACCTCTCCTGCACGTGTTCACGAGACGGACGCGTGACACAAGTTTAGTTTTAAATTCTTTGGAATAATGCCAGTCAGCAGGAACGTGTTTGTGGTCTGATGCCCACGCCATGATGGGCTTCCTCTTTCTTGCAAGCCTAGTTCCGAAAGGCCTGCAAACCCCTGTTCTCTGGCTCAGATCCCTCCTGCAGTTACTGTTAAGCATTATTGTTATGCATTCCTCGTAGTTGGACATAATCGACATCATTGAAAGATAAATGCTAAAAAAAGTATTTTTTCCCCTCACAAGATGAAAGTGCCAATGGCGGATAAGCCCAACAGCACTGTAAACTTCCGCAAGCTTCTACTCAACCGCTGTCAGAAGGAGTTTGAGAGGGACAAGGTGGACGATGACGTGTTCGAGAGGAAGCAGAAGGAACTTGACTGTTCTGCCTCTGTAAGTGCTTTCTCTGCAGGAGAGAATATAGATAGGAATTTCTTATGCTCTCCATACAGTTTGCATTTGCCTTTAATGATGCTGCTGTGATTCAGTGATCAAGGTATTGGCCCTCTAACCCAGATTGCCTCAATTAATACATCCTTATGTGAATCGGTACAATGTTTGCAAGCTATGCAGATTGCTCTTGGTACAAGGTTCTGCTGAGCAACTTTAATAATAATGGTTACAATAATGGTTTTAAGAAGTATTCATATTAAGTTTCATCAGTAACATCTTTTGGCCAAGAGCAGAGCTACACACAGAGCTTCAAACAAACCATTCACTTTTTAGGAAACCAATGTAATCTTTTGTAGAGTGCCTTTCCTAAGCTGCATACCCCCTCCTTCCTGGCTCAGTCTAGTGAACGTGAGCGGCTACAGGAGGAGCTGGAGGAGGCCAAGGACAAGGCTCGCCGCCGCTCTATTGGCAACATCAAGTTCATTGGCGAGCTCTTCAAGCTGAAGATGCTGACAGAAGCCATCATGCACGACTGTGTTGTCAAGCTGCTCAAGAACCACGACGAGGAGTCTCTGGAGTGTCTGTGCAGGCTGCTCACCACCATTGGCAAGGACCTGGACTTCGAGAAGGCCAAGGTCAGGACAACAGCAGGGTCTGAGTCTGTGCTCCATTTGTTCTGTAGCAGTTACTGCAGAATAATCTTCAAATCTCCATAAAGATGTTGACATCCTTTGACCCTCATGACTCCATGTATAGCCAGATTTTTCTATTATTTTCTAGTTTGCTGTAATACATTAAATTTTTATTCTCTATTGAGTCTTTCTCGACTAACGAGTAGGTAAATCAATCAGATGGAAAATATTGTGTGAATTAACCGAGAAAGGACTGTCCTGAAAATTAATAAGGGTTCCTGAGATTCCATAATTTTCAAATATATGTGAATTCAAACCAACTAGTTGGAGCTTCCTCCATTTGAAAAGTTCTCTGTAATTGGTTTCATGTTTCTCTTCAGTGGAACTAGGCCCTGTTAGTTTCACTCTGCTCGCAGTGCTTCCTGCCTCTCTCTGTCTCTCTCACTCACTCTCCCTTTTTCATAGCCTCGTATGGATCAGTACTTCCACCAGATGGAGAAAATAGTGAAGGAGAGGAAGACTTCGTCGCGGATCCGCTTCATGCTGCAGGACGTGATTGATCTGAGACTGGTGAGTTCGCTCGCGCACGTAGGGCGTGAGGCCCGCTGGAATGCTGTTGGTGCGGTTCACGCCGAGGCCTTCTGCAGAGTGCGTCTGTTTCGGTTCCCAGCAGCAGGTCAGTGCGGAGGCTGAAATATCCGTGACGGTCCAAAAACACTCAGCCCATCAGTTTTATATTTGCCCACCAGCTGCTCGTCTCTCATGAGCCAACTCCATGCTGTCAGTAATCATAGGCCCCTGAGCACGAGATGGAAGGTCCTCCTGGAAAATACAGAAATATTTTTTTGATTAGATGACTTCGAGACTCGAACAAAGAAGGTCTTTGAGTTCAATTTTAGCGTTTTTGTTTGCATGCATGCTGAAATGTATTTCTGAAATGACTCCCTAATGACTGAATCTGAAAATTCGTAAGACCCAAAAAAGGTTCCTAATTGTACATTTTTGTTCTTGGTAGGATATGTACGTCATAAAAACTTAAACGTGATTAAATGTGTTACAAGTGTTTTTCCTTACGCCGCTAGCATAACTGGGTGTCCCGAAGAGCAGACCAAGGCCCAAAAACCATTGAGCAGATCCACAAAGAAGCCAAAATCGAGGAGCAGGAAGAACAGAGGAAGGTTCACCAGCAGCTGTTGTCTAAAGACAGCAAGAGGAGACCAGGTCTGAACAGCCTGCTTATTCCTCTTTGCCGCTTACTACAAAGGCCCTGTGAATTCCCTTTTCTTTGTTCACGACAGTGAACTTTTGCTGTTCGCGTCTGCCTTAAGTGAAGACAGCTTTGCAGTCCTAAACAGTTGGCTTGTGTGTATGTCTCGTAATTACGCAGTGGTTCAGAGGGAGGAAACTTGGAACACTGTGCCCATGACCAAGAACAGCAGGACTATTGACCCCAGCAAGATCCCGAAAATTTCCAAGGTGAATAAATCAGTTGTGTTGACGGCATATCATCCCCTTAAGTATTCGTGTACATATTTTCAGGGTCTCCGTACATATTATCTTTCACATAGTATCCTGATATGTCAGCATAGGAGCGCAGGTTAGCCATGTGGAGTGATTTAGAGCCAGGCCTCTGGCTGTGTTTTAAATAAGACAGAGTTTTGGTTTTATCATCTTCACCATTTATCCACAGGACTGTAGGGCTCGTCCACACGATCTGGATTACTGTAGGGTGGGGGCTCGACATGTGGCTTTGAGATGGTGGCCTAAAACAAGGGCTGAAGGTTTCATGTCGGTTGTTTTAGGCGAGCAGTGATGGGGCACCAGCAACTACGTCAGAATGCTACTGTCTTTCTCCACAACTGGTTGAAGTTGCTAGGCCTACTCTGACGAACAACAAACTAATTAACTGGTCTTCAGTAACTCCTTTTGTAATTTTGAGTCCAAATTTATTCTAAAAATGTATGCTTGTAATGGTAAAAAGATTGACCAACACCCTGTAAAGCATTCTCTAACTTTCTCCTTATTCTCCTGCAATGTATGTTTCATTTAGGTTTGCTTTTCAAGAATGATGAATAATCAAAATAGTCAGAATAATGCTAAAATATCATTTTTAGTAAAGCAATGCAATATTAATCCTTATGTAAACTTCAGTCTGCTAATAGCCACAAATATTTAAGAGGAAATCTGGGGGCCACTCCCATCTGTTTCAATAAAAGAGATGCATGCTCAGGGTCTGTGCTGTATGAATTACCCTCTTCGTCAATATGACACCACCATCTGCTGGTAAAGTGATGGCACTGCGCAATGTTGACTGTGGCTTAATGTCCCGCAAGTCTATGTAGAATCTTCTTGAATATTAAGTCAAAATATCCCAACACTTTGTATATTCCTGCATTTACAAATGGCGTGACAACTTCTTACTCTAAGAAGCCTCTGAACAGTGTAAAGGTGACCTTTCCGGTCCAGAAATCTAGTCCCAATAATTGTAAATTTGGCACTTTAAACAGTGTGCCTTTTTCTGAAAATACAGCGAACAATGCTTTGGTTACAATGGTAAAAAATGTTACGCTTTTCCGTGCAAACTTGCTTTTAAGCATGCAAGCTTTGGGTTTGTTTCCATCTTTATGCTCACTTTCTTTTCAAAGTGACGAGAAGTCTTTACATCTGTACATGCTACTGAAAAATAAGTATAGGTTTTACTCTGCAATAGCAGGCTGGTGGCCCAGGTGAAGGCTGTTTTCCCTGACCGTCCTTTCTCTCCCCAGCCGACCATAGATGATAAGATCCAGCTGGGGCCGCGGGCGCAGCTCAGCTGGGTTAAAGGCAGCAGTGGCGGAGCCGGGGCTAAAGCCAGTGAATCAGGTGAGGAGAGTGGCATCCGGTCCTGAGGTCAGGGCTTTTATTGAGATGGGTTGTCTTGGTCTGGGGCACCCAGCATCCGGTCCTGAGGTCAGGGCTTTTATTGAGATGGGTTGTCTTGGTCTGGGGCACCCAGCATCCGGTCCTGAGGTCAGGGCTTTTATTGAGATGGGTTGTCTTGGTCTGGGGCACCCAGCAGATTTCTGACTGGTTCTGTTTTCCGTCGTTAGATTTTTCCCGCTCCAGCGCCAGCAGCCTAAATCGCTACTCTCTGCTGCAGTCCTCTGGGCCACAGGCCAGCACTCCTGCTTCATTCACCCCCGACTCAGACTCCAGGAGGAGTCCCAACAGGTAAGAGCCATTGACCCCTTCAGTTTGAGTTATCCTCAAGCTGGATCTGCCCTGCTGGTTGCTTTTATTTTTATACGACTCTTAACTGCAATATATTGTGGAAGAGGCTTGATCTGTAGCAGTAAAAAAGATTTTGATGACTACTGCTATGCGAATGAGGAAAGTAAACGTTGCCGGAGATTGACAGATTGACCCTTTGCGTGGTGTTTCTGACCCGTAAAGCCGCGGCAGCTCTGGGCGAGAGAGGACTGACAAGCTGGTCACCTCCCGGCACCGCTCCTTCTCTCGGAGCGGCAGCACCAAGGAGCTGCTGGAGAAACCGCAACCTCCGGAGGAGGAGCCGCTCAGGGATGCGTCAGACTCGGCCAATCGGCAGAGCGTGGCGGAGGAGAAGGGCCAACCAGAGCTGGGCACAGGTCGGGACTTGGGCGAGGGAACTGCAGCACCCACTAAGTGCTGCAGAGAGTTACCTTAAGACGTGACTGGGGTTCACTGCCCTGTCTGTATGTGTTCAAGTTCCACTTTGTCTTTGCGCGTAGCTGCCTTCATCTTGTCCTTTGTCTCTGCAGCAAAACCTGAGGCTGCTGTGACTCAAGACAAGCCTGTTTTATGTGAGGAGGAAATGGAGAGAAAGTGCAGGTCTATCATTGATGAGTTCCTGCACATTAACGACTACAAGGTACAGCTTTCCCCGACTTGCAGTTAAAAATAATTAATAAAACGTATTTAAACTGCGTTCGAGTCTCTTTAAGTCTCCACGGCTCGTACAATTTTAAGCTTCAGCTGTTAATCTTTATAAATAGAATGCGTAAATGCAAAGACAAGTTTTACAGCTTTGATGTACAGTATCCCCACCTGTGATAGACGGGTGTACAAGCTGTGTTGGAGTGCCCTTTTTCTTCCTGACGTGTGCCTTTGTGGTGCAGGAGGCTGTGCAGTGCTTTCAGGAGCTGGACCAGACCGCTCAGCTGCACGTGTTCGTCCGGGTGGGCGTGGAGTCCACGCTGGAGCGCAGTCACATCACGCGAGACCACATGGGGCAGCTTTTCTACCACCTGGTGCAGTCGGGGGCCCTGTCCAAGGCCCAGTTCTTCAAAGGGTGAGGCTTGTGCCGCCGCAGGCGCGGACCGCGACCGTCTCAGTTTACGTTACTGTAACGAGATGGAACAGTGACCACAATAGCTGTTGAATGCTCCTTACAGTCCAGTGTTTTGCCCCTGTGACCCCCTGGCTTGCAGGTTTGCTGAAACCTTGGAGCTTGCAGATGACATGGCTATTGACATCCCCCATATTTGGCTGTACCTGGCAGAGCTCGTCTCTCCCATGTTTCGAGATGGAGGAATCTCTATGAGAGAATTATTTAGGTAAGTGCCGCTATCTCGCTCTCTTTTGACCCATTTGAGTGATTTAGCTGAGTGATCAAAACGCCGTTTGTAGGTCAAGAATATGTGAATATGTTTGGAATCGCATTTAAAATTTCCCACTGCCTTGAAAAACATTACACAGGGATACTAGAAGTTCTTATTTGCGAAGACAGACCCATCTTTGTGTGTGGGTTTGAGGCTCTGCCCATACCCACAGCGCAGTGTTGGCAGAGTCATGCAGAGTGTTAGACACTCAGGTTAAACAAGACCCGGATCTCCATCTGGGTTATTAGATGAACGATCTTCCATAAGAAGTGCCGTCTACTGGTTTTGGAAATGTAGGGTTTATTGTTTAAATCGCATATAATTCTCTCAGTGCCAATCCACACCAGTGTGGAAATGAAAGCCTAACTATAGGGGGTACCCTAGTGGCTAAACTGGTGAAAGAACAGGCTTGTCCCTATGACTTACATGGGCGTCATGTCACTACCAACTGTGACCGGGAGTCCCCGAGATCCATAGGTCGGCGCTGATCCTCTTGTGCAGAATATGTGGCCTGGAGTGTTTAATAAGAGGGACGAGCATGTAGGTGGGTTGGAGGAGTTATTCATAAAACTTATTTCATGTGACCATGGTCATTGTAACCGCAGTACTGTTCAAAACTAAAACAAAGAATCAAAACTACATCAATGGGGAGTCCGTTCTTACTTTTCACTATAAAAATAAGTTGCGTACATTTATCAGATGCAAAGTATTTAAAACGTACCGATGACCTTGCGTTATGAATGCTTATTCCATTTTCCTGCAGTGAATTTAGTAAACATTTACTTCCATTGGGAAGAGCTGGGACATTGTTGTCTGAAATACTGCACCTACTATGCAAACATATGGTAAGAAATCTCTCTTTTTTTTGCATGGTTATTTCTTGAATATTTAGTTGGATGATGTCTTTCAACAATCTCTGTAAAATATATACCGGTTTAATGTTGCCAAGTTGGACGTGTTTACCTGCACACCACTGGGACTCTTGACTCCCATACTGACTACTGAAAGAGTAAGAGTGTGTGTGTTGGGGGCTGACGGGGCTACTCTCTTTGTCAGAGCCATAAGAAGGTGGGGGCCTTATGGAGGGGCTCTGGCTTGAGCTGGGCCGATTTTCTGCCTAAGGGGGAAGATGTGAACGGCTTTATCGCTGACCAGGTGAGCTGGGGCCCGCCGCATGTAGCCCGCCGAGACGGATCCGTGACTGCTGGTGAGCGTGTCGTTCTTAAACCTCTCGTCTTCCTCTAGAAACTGCACTTCACCATTTCAGACTGTTTGAGTCCAACTGAAGCACCGACAAGAGTACTTTCTCCTGAGGAACTAAACCAACAGCTAGAAACACTAGTATTAGAGGACATGGCCAGCGATGAACACATTTTTGACTGGGTAGAGGTATGTCCCTGGGTTGCTGACTTTTGTGTAGGTATCCATACTGTCCAGAAACCTTTATTGTATTTATTTTACCCCACCCCGCCCCCAACGAATGGTCTTTATAATATAACAAAACCAGTGAGTTTAAGTATCCACTTCCCTTTTTTCTGGCTTATGTGCAGCTGTAAACAAATCCCATCTGTTTCTATTCCAGGCCAATTTAGATGAATCTCAGATGAGTTCCCCTCCATTCCTTAGAGCTTTAATGACTGCTGTGTGCAAGGCGGCTGTGAAAGGTAAATGTCTCTAATTATTTCAGCACTTTCCTTGCCGTTTTCTTTTACCCAGTGGGGCACTACATTGTTTGCTTGGGTTGTGAGCAGCAGAGTGATGTCAGTTATTTGACTGATGGAGTTGGAAAGCTGGGTTCTGCGTTTCTGCATGGGGTGGGTAACGTTAATGGAGAGAAATTGGTGTATGACCAGTGACTGAGGGACGTCCACAGCCTCTTAGGTGTCCATCACTACTGCAGGCTTTCTCATGCTACCAAGTAAGCTTGTTGGTCAGTGACGGCAGCAATAACGAGTATTGTGAATGCACACATATGTTTATTATCATTTTTGTTTTTTTTGTGGCCCAAAATGAAATGCTTCCGTGTAATCTTATATAACCCCAAACTTACTTTTCAACAAGTGCTCTGTAGCTATAGCTGACGCTGAAAATGGAAAAGCAATGGAATGTTGCACAGGAAGTCTGTTGTAAGATCTGATTTTGCCACCACGGAATCTCAGACAGCTTGATGGGAACAACAAACCTGCTCTGAAACACTCTTTTCATACGTAGGTGAGAACACGTCCTGCAGAGTGGACACCGGTATTATCCAGAAGAGATTGCCTGTATTACTGAAATACCTTAACTCTGACACAGAGCGGCAGTTGCAAGCACTTTATGCACTTCAAGCATTGATGGTTAAACTTGATCAACCCCCAAGTGAGTATCTCAGGCGTGTTTTGCATCCTACCAAAGTGACCCTTTGTTTATCGTTTCCTGAAATGTGCTTTTTATAGCCCTTAATTTCAAGTCCTGGTGTTATGCAAACGCAACGGGTCTCTTTTCAGAGTAATCTATGTTTCGTGCATCTGTGCGTACCGTAAACGCAGTACAAACCGTGTAATCTGTGGAAATGATCTGCCTTCCCCCTCAGACTTGCTCCGGATGTTCTTTGACTGTTTGTACGACGAGGATGTGATATCGGAGGACGCTTTCTATAATTGGGAGACCAGCAAGGACCCTGCAGAGCAACTAGGCAAGGGCGTGGCCCTCAAATCCGTCACTGCTTTTTTCACCTGGCTGAGAGAGGCGGAGGAAGAGTCGGAAGATAATTAACAGTGGAAGTCCTCAACTGTTAATGCTTAAGCATCAGTTGGGATTGAAAACAGTAATTGCATCTTTTAAACCTGAAGGAAATGAGCATAAATACGAGGATCTCCTCATTGCAGAAATCCCATGGTACGGTTTTGAGACGCCTGGCAAGTTTCGAATGGAATTTGGAATGGCTGAGGCAACATATACATGTATTATTTATAGAAATTATTTCATTTTAAATTGAATTTTTTTTTTTTTTTTTTTTTTACTTTTTAAGAAATTGCTTTAAAAATACAATTCCTGTGCATCAAAGATAAGTTCTGAACTCTTAAATGTATTTCCCTTTTTAAGAATTGCAAATATTTGAAGTTTGAGTATTTGTTGACGCTCAAGTATGGGGAACCCTGATTATAAAAATAGTTTTTGGTAAGGATCACAGTTGTAAAAGAAAGGTTTTAGGAGAATTAAAACTGGGTGGAAGGAGGGAGGCAATCGGCAAGGGTTTACATTTAAGGGGTCAGATGTTCAAGGTTATTAGATAACCAAAATAAGCTCTCCTCCTACTTTGGCTTGCTCTTTGTAAAATGTATATAACCTTCCAAACAGGTAAAAGAATATGCATTCTGGAGACAATGCAGTCTACGAAACAACCGCAAGTGAAAAAAGAACAATACATTAATTTAAATGAGTGCAAAAACTTGTACAAAACACTATAACATGAGGTTGCTGAACCTAAAGTGCTTGTAATTATTAAGTACTGAGCAAATTTAAAGCTTGTAAATATATTAAAGACAAAAAGGAAATATTAAAAAAAACCAAGGGCATAGCTGTGGTTATTTCTTGTTTTTAAAAAAATAAATAATTTAAGTACACAACACACACAATTCACAATGAGAAAATGTTGTGGTCCATACTACCATATAGGTTAGTAGCGCAGACTTAATTACAACCCCCATTTAAAGGTTTATGTAGCTGTTTTCTGTATGGGTCTAGGTGAAGTTCGATTAAATTTAATGAAGTTGTATATTGCATATGTACCCAATACCTGCTTTGACAATGGATTACGGATTCGTAAACATATAAATTCCCGATTTAAGCATCTGCCTTGGTAAAGCTCGTGGATTGTGCTCGGATGTATAAAATGCAACGGTAAGAAGGTGAGTCTTACAATGGAGAATTCCTTATTCAAATAGAAGATGACTACTCTAGCAAACACTAGTTAAAGTTTATTATACGACTATCGGCGCAATTACATTTATTCAATAGTTAATCTTTTCATGTAAACCACTGATTACTTGTTCCTATGGTGCGTTTCTGATTTATACGAAAGTAGGAGTGCTTGCAGTTTAAAACAAGTACTAAATGACATTGTAGAATTCCTAAAGCCTCCTAGAAACTTAATTACACTGTGGATGCTCTGGGACGTTACAATACGTTCACAGTCTGTATCGGTATTTGACTACTGACTGGGTTTAAACTGTATATTTGAGCTGTTCAGCAGTTTATATCGCATGGTAACGACTACGAAATTCGCAAATGGAGAATGGGGCTTTTCGTCACGTCTTCAGTTCAACTCAGGGGTTTTCTTCCTCGCTTTTTCAGTCTGCGTAAATATGAATGCCTTCAGCGCAGTGGAGACTTGATTGTTCGTTAATCAATGGAAAGTTAATTCTCCGCAGTCAATGTTTGTGCTGATGGTCCTTACTTTTTCAAATGGCTATTTTAAGTCATGTTTGATTAACTTTTAGGGGCGTATATTAAACGAAAACAGCCAGGTAATTTAAATAACGCACTACTTTATTCACAATTTTAAGTCTTTAAAAGTATAACTACCAAACAAATCTTACAAACATGCTCAGGCGTTTATTCTTTCTGATTGGCTCTTAAGCCCATTTTTATTAATGTCAGGATTGCCGTCTCTACCGCGAGTTTGAATCTAATGTTTGCTGGGTCGCTGTAATCAAAGGATATGATAACACATGGAATTCTTGCATACTTCAAATGTTTATACCTAAAACCGTTCTTACCTTGATTGGTGGAGGATGCTTTTGAATGAGCAGGACAACCCGCAGTCACTATGGCTTCAATGCATTCTCTTAATGCTCACCTAAAACAGACTACTGGCAAACTAGTCATAAGCGTTTACCCGAATACCCAACATAGAACTATACTCACCATTTCCACTCAAGGTCTCATCTGTTCCCTTTTATGTGTCTATAATCTACATTACCCTTAATGTAAACTCACCCATGTTGATAACTGGTGGTATTTAGTCATCTCTGATTACTGACTGGATGGAGTTGGAATGAGTTGTGAATACAAAGCCCTTCCAGAAATATTGCCTTTTTGCTTTTGCTTTACAGTACTGTACATACACATTTTCAGCATTTCTCAGTTGAATTAACTATAATTTTAAGATGCTTCAAACATTTGCAGGAAATGTCTACTTTTAGATGATTTTCATGTCACGTATTTGGCTAATTCTGTAAATAAACCTGCTCCCGTTGCATTTAGCTGTCAGAATGTGTTCCAGTTGTCGTTTAAAATGACATTTGCTCTCTGTGTAGCCAGCCAGGTGGAACAACGCATCACAGAACCAGAACGTGACTCGCGGCTTAAACATCTCACTTAAGCAGGCAGCTGATCTGTAGTCCAGGTCTCTGGCAGATCCCATGATTTATCTGGATTAGAAAGAGGAACGATGTGTTTAACAAGGGGCTTGTTTCCATTTGAAATGAACCTACTTTTGCTCGCATTTCCTGCACCTGACTGGAAGCAATGACACTTTTTGGTTGCATGCAAACCTTTTACTTGCTGGCATTTTTGAAATTTTAAAGAACGCCTAAATGGCCAGAGATCAGGTTACATTTGACCAAAGTGCAGGTCTTTGCCACTCATTAACCCATGAGCGAGGAATGATGGGAGAGAAACCTATGGATTGAATAGCTGTATTCAAAGCATGAAATATAAGCACCTTTTGAATGCACAAATATGTGAGCAACATACAGGACATTTCCCTGATAACCATTACCATCCTTTCCTAGGATGTTGAGAACTAGCACCAATTATGCAGACTTCATTGGTCTGCAGAATCAATTTTATAATAAACAAAACATCTAAATCCAAGTTAGATTTAAGAAACAAAAAATTATATTATA
>JAOYSI010072688.1:0-21096 GCA_025775065.1 Hiodon alosoides | reverse complement strand
AATAGCTACATTTTCATATTAAGTTTTAAGCAAACGTTTTAATGGCTTCTCTAGTAGAAAATTTTATAATAATTACACAAGATGTGTTTTGCCTGAAGCCAGGGTTAGTGGAATGGCCAGTTAAATTTTTTTTTTACCAATTTCTGTAATAATACTTAACATAGCTGTATATGTTTGTGCACTGTATTTAACTATTATTTCCAACATACCAGGAAAGCATCTGTTTATGTAGTGAGACATACCTGTACTTTTCATTTTATCTTGCTATAGATGTAAACTACTTGCATCTCCCAGAATCCCACTGCCTCACGTTGTCCGCTGCTTCTGACATCCCAACATGCTCAGGACTCCAGGCCAAAGTGACAGCCTTGCAGTCCCAATTCTTCAGTAATTGCAAAATAGTTTTTTGGAATTTGTTTGCTACAGAATAGCACCTCTGTATGTTCTCTGCGCTTCAACCGGCCCCAGAACTCACCTGTTACCACCAAGCCTTTTCATGCTTTTGTGTAATTAATATTTTATGTTCAAAGTGAAGAGGGAATAATTTAGCACAGCTCTTTGGGAACTCCTCGATTGCTGACTCTGTAAATTCAGGGGTGAATAATGGAGACCCTTGAGGGGGCAGGAAGAAGGGTAGAGGTTCTTATCCTCCACTGGACTGCCGAGAACCGGGCAGCTCCACCGGGAACCGGGTCTCTGGGTCAACAGCGCGCTAATGAAACGGTCAAACCAAGGCAGTGACAGGCGATTCCTCTCCGCTGCCTCTCTGCACACCAAGGAGCTTGCGAGAAAATAGATTTCAGACTATCAATGCAGTTTTACAGTAGCTGACAATGCCTCATCTTGACACACCCGTTATGCCGCGATAGGTCAGTGAGTCTTCTATCTTGTCAATTGACTCAGTCATGGGCTATGCAACATGATCTGTTAGGGTCACAACGATGCATAATAACATGTCAAATATTCCTATGTGTGACAGATTATATTAATCTGTAACTTAAATTCCGTGCAGACATCGACTGGGGAAAAATTTGAGGGGGAAAACTGGTAATCAAAGGACAACAGTGCATGGAAATCTTTCCTTCAACTGTGTGTGTGTGTGTGTTGATTGACTTTCCACCTGAAGAATTCCAGACGCAGGGCTGACTTGCACATGGTGGCCCAACATCATGTGAAGCAGCATTATTGTATATATTGTGGTGGATCAGTGGGCAAAAAGGGGAGGGGCTGTTCCTCTCCCCGGCTGACTGCATGTGAAAACGCGGCCATTAATTGGGCAATTGGGCGATTATCATCTGCACCTGGCACATATTGTAAATTGGGGCCAGGTGCAGGATTTGAAAGTGCTGCAGCTAGCTCACTCAGGGCTGCAAAAGGGGAACCCTCTGAGGTCTGAGAAAGTTTCGTTTTTTCCTTTGATTTATTGTTTGATTTATTGTTTGAATTAAAAGCAGTGAAAAAGCGTGTGAAAGGGCCTCATTGAGGGGTCTGAGTCCGCATTTCATGGGCAACGATCCTGTGGGAGAAAGGAACTCCCACAATGCATAAAATTATAATGTAGCCAATAAATACCAATGGCACCATTTTCAAGATTACATTAAAAAGTAAATGCAAGGTACAGTATCTTTTATCCATCCATCTTTATCCATTATCTATCTGACCCAGCAGAGCAACTTCAAAGAAACGTTCTCACCCTGTTGTGAGAGCCAATATACGCACAGTAGAGTATATACTCTCCTTGTGCCTGAAAGACCACCGTACTCTTCTTCCTCAGCAGTGTGGCTAATATCCTGCCGAATCTCCAATCACTGTACATCCCTCGACCGCTGACCTTTACCGAGCCTGGAGGATGATCTCTTCATTTGACGTGTAAGGGAGGTGGATGATGTTTCCAGATTGGCAGAAGTGCACCCAAAAACACTAACTCAAATAAAAAACTATTTCTTCCGAGGAGGAAGAAAGAGCCTCATGAAGTTGTACACGAAACAATAACTACCGAAAAAAGTTTGGTTATTAGAGTTGGCTCCTGACCGTGTGCTCTCAGGTGATGTTTCCCTCCTCTAGTTATCAAAAATGTTTTCAATCAAGAGCAGAGCTGTATTCTGGTAATTCAGCCGTAGCATTTCCACGTCATTTTCTACTTTTTTTTTTTTAAGAACTAAAAAAAAAAGGAAGAATTTGTTAAATAACTATAAATTTCTCCTCATTATACATCTCTCTTTCCACCACCACTCCTCTCACCTTAATTACTACATCGAAAGTCCAATCCCGCAAATATTGTTATAATGGCCCTTTTACAGTTAATGGTGGGATTAGAACCCAGTCGCGCAGGTAGATTAATCAGGTAAACTGTCATTAATCATAAAATATTGTCTGGGGGTCACATCAGGCCCTCACAAGAGGCCTGATCCAACGTTAAAATAGCAGCATTTATTGAACACTCGAACATCATCAAACTGACGTGCTAAGTGGTCACATTTGTGCGGTCGCCGTTCGGCCGCGCTATGCCTTGGAAAGTAACAATCAATCACAGATCAGCTGCCTGTCTGAGGAAGGTTCCATAGGGACAGAGCATGAGGTTTTAGTGTTTACTCATTTTATAAACGCATCGATTAAAACGACATACTACTTCGCACGTCATTCAGATGGCTTCATGTTTAATTTCCATGTAAGACTATACAATTTAGCTGCTTAGCAGACGCTTTTATCCAAAGCGACTTACAGATCTTACAGTTTCTTCAGTTGTCACTTATACAGCTGGATATTTTACTGAAGAAATTCAGGTTAGGTACCTTGCTCAAGGGTACAACAGCCGGGGTGGTACTCAAACTGGCAACCATCCAGTTACAAGCCTGTTACTGTCATGTTTCACCTTCAACCTTTTTGTTAACCCGTCACTTCTTCCGGATCCTGTCAAGTAATCATCCAATTAACATTCCACTAACCCATGTGCACGGTTTCTTTCACCCTTTTGTTTTTATTCGCCCCGCACCTCCCAACTTGGTTTTTGTTTCTCCTATAACCCCGTCACTCACACTCAATCGGGGTGAGATGTTGTAAATGTTGCATTGCCCAGTTTCTATGTATTCCTGTCAATTAAAGATTCAGTTTGTTTTCGCCCACGGCCACGGCCACGACCACGGCCACGACCACGACCACGACCACGAGCCGTGCCTCAGAAGCTGGTACTCGGTCTGCGCCCGTAAGGGCCAGCCTGCTTGGAGCTGCTCTTGGGTTCACCTGCTCGCCTGTTCCTGGGCTGCGTGGTAGTTTCCTTAACCACTACACCTCCAGCTGCCCACAAAATCGAGAGTGTTTGTAAAAAGCCTTTTCGTATTTAAGTAAGTTAATGACAGTAAAAACTAATAAAGGGGAATAAACAGTTAAGTGTAGACTGTACACGTATGGCATAGGGCAAAGAGACTGAGAGAAGATGACCAAGGGACCTATGTGTTTACTTAATCTATGGATTTATTGATAGTTTGGGGTAAATGTGAGGGCGCTGTTTACACTTAAACATTGCTTACCACCCTTATGAGGGGTGTCGGTCCCCTGAATGCCAGCATTAAATGTCAGTTAGGGATTAAAGTTTAATTTGAACCCGATTCTCAGGAGGATATGGAGAGCCAAGAAAACTCAGCAAACTCCAGAGGAAATCAATCAAAGTCAAGTGATTCCACTCAGACCTCTTGTCGTTAATAGGTTTTCGGCAGGGAAGTCACTACGTTCCTACTTGCCTATGTTTAAATCTATTTACATGCTGCTATGTGTTTGTATATATAAAATATATATATTTATTTAGATGGATTTAATTATTTATAGACGCTATTGTAATGTATTGTTGCATTTTTTATTTGTTCTGTGTTCTGTATATTCAGATCCACAAGCCTTCAGAGAGTACAGTAAGAAAACGGAGTGTGTGAATGGGTGGTGTTAATCTTAAAAGGAAGAAAACCAGGCATCCAAATCGTTCAGCGTCTCAGTATCTATATCCAGCATTAAGCATTCCAAACAAGTGAAGGTTAAAAAGAGCCCATCGCAGAAAGATTACTTGCTCTAAATATAAACTATGAAACTCAAGAAACTGCAGTCCTTGTCATCGTCCTCCTCTCTGTACCTTTTGAGATTAAAAAAAACAACCCCAGTGGCGACCTCCAAGGCCTAATAGCAGCATTTAATCGCAGCATGGCCATCGTATCTAAGCTGCTTGCAACATTAGAAGAATCTAGAAACCCAATGTATTGTCAACAGAATTATTGCTGCCAAACAAATGACGTAACCATGGTAATGTTTTCTGACATAAGCTCGTAACTTTGCCAACATTGGTGCCACATTTATATAATACAATACCCTCTGTCATGGGGAGAATGTTAAATAAATTACATAAGCCATAATAAATCAAATTAAACAATCAAATAATAAAGCAATGCTTTCGGCAACAAAAAAGCACCACAATCAAGTGACTGAACTGATAAACATATAATATATAATATGTAATATAAAGAAGCACCTGTATGTGTTTAGGCAATAGTAATAGCAGAGAAACGAGTTGGAAGTGATTTTTTCCAAACCCTGCTTTAAATGACTATTAATTAGTCACATTTACATGGGGAAAACCTATAAACGCAGATGTGGTTGCAAGGTTTTCTCTAAGTCTGTTTATTCAAAAGAGGATTGTGAGACACTCTGCGGGCGGTCCAGGCCAAATGCACTAATCTCCTATGGTGCATCCAATCTGGAGTTTTCATCGGCCTCAGTCAATAGAACCCCAAACTGCGCCGTACTGGCAACGTGTAATTAAAGATCATTTGCCTGGTTTGGGAGCAACAGCCAACCACAGGATACCAGGAAAATAGAGACATCGCTCACATTCATGCCAGCATTCCTGCAATTGAAAACGGTTCTTTGAAACAGGGAGGATAAAAATAAATTGAACGTATCAATTTCCACGGCACAGCCCAGGCGAACATGTTTTTGTCGTGTGCAGCGATCGATACCAATAGGCTGTTAATTGTAGGCACCGCCATAAGGCATGGCACAAATGGTAAATAGTGAAATAATTATGGTTATATAGCCTACAACACATTTGTTTTTTATTTACGCATTTACGCACCGCATCCTGCGATGGTAAGTGGCGCTTGGTGCACTGCTGGCTGCTAATGGTCGACATGCTGGTCGATCAGTTATGCACTGTCCTAGTATGGAGCTAATAATCGATCACAGAGTCATCCCATGACTGCCATGTCTCTTGTTGTTGCTAAATGCCAGGTTCTGGTTGCTTGTTAAATGTCACAGCTTTGCCCACATTGGGATTAACCGACAGACTTCAATCTGAGTCACACTTCACATGTTATGCAAATGAAATTGACAAATATCAACACGCTCTCCAGCATGGGCCAAATGTACTGGCAACAAGGCAAAAGTCAGACGCCATCGCCACTGCATAAGGCAATGTTTCTGGCCAGACAAGGAGGAAATGCATTATTTCCATAAATCAGGCTGGAGATTAAAATGATCAGAGTGACCTCCCTACCTGTGCCGGGGATATATTTTATATATATTCCGCGGGAGCGCCTATCGAATATGTAAATTCAGAAATTAGTGTCGCTTAATGCCTTGACTGGGTCAATCAGAGATTTCCCTAGACTCCTTGTGATTCATGCCAACTCTGCCTTCATATCTTGTATGAAATTTTAATGGCCACCTTTCTTTGAAAAGGTGCGTGTTTACCTTAAAAAAGAAACAAAAAAAAACTTGAACTGAATATCAATGTTTCGCTGTTCTTCGTTTTAAGGGGCAATGTTAAATGTGGACTTCATCAGCACTGCACGTCTCTCCTCATCCAAACGAATGCGATTTCAAAAGCGTAAAGCCGGAACAGACGGCTGACCTGTTAAAACACAGCCTCCACGCAGGATTGACCTTCTTTGGGGTTTTTTTCCCTTTCCCAAAATTTAAACCATGTAATCTACTGGCACTGGCTCTCGCTCGCTCTCTCTCTCTCTCTCTCTCTCTCTTTCTCTCTCTCTCTCTCTCTCTCACACACACACACACAACTGAGCATGTTCACTGCAAATCACCTATCGCAGAAACAGAGACTCGAACACTTTCAGCTTTCAGCTCCAAATATGGAGGTCAAAGGGGATGTCATTTTCCTTACTGAACATTTCAACGTAAACCTTTAATTATTTAACTTTTCCCTTTTTCTCCTGCCAGAAATAACGAATGACAGGAACAAATTTGCCTGCAAATTATACTTGCCAGTGTCAACAGCCTCCTTTTATGCTGACATTCAGACACTTTTTTTTAAAGCTTTGATATCAACTTCAAAGGAGAATGTCAAAATACAGGAACTGACAACAAATAAATAAAATAAAAATCCTGGAAACAAAAGGGAGGAAACTTTATATTTAAACAAGCTCCCTAAGTTTTCAATCAAACTTCTGAAAAATTTGGAGTCTCTGGAGTTGCAAAGCTGCAACCTTCGGTGTATCTACAATCAACAGCTGCATTATGACAGCTGTCCTGACACTTTGCTTTCGTTGTGAGCTCGTGTGATTGGCTAGGAGACCGGCCGAGAGGCAGGGCGCTGCCCGGGCTAAGATGGTTGGGAATCGGCAGGAATTCTCTTGGCACGTCACTAATCAGCGCCCCCTGTTGGCTGATTCCTGATACTTTTTTTGTGCTTTATTTTATGATCAAGATCATGAACTCTCCTTAGGGAAATGTTGGCCCTGGAAATTCAGAAACTTGAACACGGCGAAAGAAAATATGATACCAGCCCCAACAAAGCTAAACACAATGCTCACAATGTACCAATTCAAATTTTACTGACAAGTTTACCAGGTAAAATAAATTGTCCAAGGGATTTTCAGTGCATGAACTGTAAATATACAGTGCCTATAAAAAAGTATTCACCCCCCTTGGATGTTTTTGTATATTATTGGTTTTAAATATTGAATCATAGTGAACTTCATTTGACTTTTTTGACTAAAGACTCTTTCATATCAAAGTCAAAATACATTTCTACCAATTAGTCAAAATTTATAACAAATATTAAACACAACATAATTGGTTGCATAAGTATTAACCCCCTTCAAGTCAGTATTTATTAGATGCACCTTTGGCAGTAATTACAGCCTTGAACCTACGTGGATAGGTCTCTATCAACTTGGCACATCTGGACACTGCAATTTCCTCCCATTCTTCTTTTCATAACTGTTCACGGTCTGCCAGGCTGCGTGGGGATCGTGAGTGCACAGCCTTTTTCAAGTCCATCCACAGATTCTCGATTGGGTTGCCGACTGGACTCGGCCACTCCAGGACATTAACATTGTTGCTTGAAAACCATTCTTGTGTACCTTTGGCTGTATGCTTGGGATTGTTGTCTTGCTGGAAAACAAATCTTCTCCCAAGTCTCAGTTCTCTTGCAGACTTCATCAGGTCTTCCTACAGGATTTCCCTGTATTTTGCAGCATTCATTTTACCCTCTACCTACAAGCCTTCCAGGGCCTGATACAGAGAAACATCTCCACAGCATGATACTACCACCACCATGCTTCATGGTGGGGATTGTGTATTTTGGGTTATTGGCAGTGTTTGGTTAGCACTAAACATAGCGTCTGGTTTGATGGCCAAAAAGCTAAATTTTTTGCTCATCAGACCATAGAATCTTCTTCCAGCTGACTTCAGAGTGTCCCACATGCCTTCTGGAAAACACCAGGTGAGATTTCCTTTGACCCCCCCAAACAGTGCCAAGCTGTGACAGATGAAGAACCCGGGAAACAGCTGTTGTATGCACAGTCTCTCCCATCTTAGCCACTGAAGCTTGTAGGTCCTTCAGAAGAGTCATAGGTCTCTTGTTGGTCTCCCTCACTGGTCCCCTTCTTGCACGGTCACTCAGTTTTTGAGGACGGCCTGCTCTAGGCAGATTTACTGCAGTGCCATACTTTCTCCATTTCTTAATTATTGACTTCACAGCACTCCGAGGGATATTCAGGGACATTTTGTATCCATCCCCTGGTTTATGTTTATGAATAACCTTTTTGCAGATCTGCTTGGAGTGTTCTTTTGTCTTCATGGTGTTGTTTTTCCTAAGATACTGACTCACCAGTAAGTTGACTTTCCAGTGACATGTATTTATAATCGCTTTAATCAAATCACTTTGACTGTGCACAGGTGATCTCCATTTTAATTAACTGAGGTCATTCTAAAACCAGTTTATGCACAGTAGTGATTTAGGTAAGTTAAGGGGGTGAATACTAATGAAGCCAATTATTTTGTGTTTAATATTTGTTTGAAATTTAGACTAATAGGTAGAAATGTATTTTGACTTTGATATGAAAGTTAAATGAAGTTCACAATTATTCAATATTTAAAACAAATATAATATAAAAAACAGGGGGGGGTGAATACTTTTTATAGGCACTGTATATCCTCATCGTCAAATAACTCAAGCAATTCAAAATGATTGCAGTAGAATCCCAATTCCATTTCTCTGTAGGCGAATGTTTGGGCACATTGCTGCCACCCACTATTGAAGGAACGAATAACTTTTATTTCACCTAAACGCGCAAAAAAAGTACGTTGGGATCTGCACTTGTGAAATCCCTATACAGCACAGGACGGCCAAAAGCCCAAGTCAGCCCTGCCCAGATAAACGTGGCCTTTTCAGCACATCCAGCAGTAACCAGAACAGCGTGTCCTCAAAACACAGCGAGACAAATCCGTACTACCCGACCGCAATGCCCAAATCGCAGTGCGTGCTCCTCAGTAATGTGGGAAACGGGAATCTACAAAGAGGAACTGCCGTCTCCCTCCAGAACAGCGCTCGTAGCTGACAGCTACAATTCCCAACTCTGATTTCTGCTCTGCGACCGATCACGTTTCAGAAAGGTAAAAGTTAACCTGTTCATCAACAGGAAATCCTCCTCAACTATGAGTGTCACTCTAATTTTATTAAAACCATCAGAATTTGCAGCAGACCACATGGGCTATGCAATCCCTACCAGCACAACCTCCACACGAGCCATGGAGAATCTTAGCGCCTGAATTTCTGACGTTTGATCTCAGGTGAACCACCCCCATGAGCTGTGCAGCGGCTTCCCACACAGATAGAGTAATCCAGTTCCGTTTCTCTTCAGCAAGCACAGTGGTCACATTTCCCACCCCACCTTTCTCAATGTCTCCTGTCCCGCCATGTGCTCATATTAAAAAAACCCTGAAAAGCAGTGGCCAATCCTTATCCGAGGGCCTCATTGTCTGGAGGGGTTCTATTTGCATCTTAATTAGTTAATTGAGGTCATTATTTGGAAAGCAAATCCCCTTACCTGAATTTAAGGACCAGTATGCAACCAATTCTGCTTTTATGGTCTCTAATCTAATTTACTGCAGATCTCCAACCACAGCAGGCTGAATCATAAACTTCTAAAGCCAGCGCAGTTTCGACCCAGCATCCCCAGATCTGCCAGCGCCCAGCACTAGTGAACCATTACCACTCAGAAAGCCAGATAAAATCCCATCTTGAACAACCCTCAATAAATAAATTGGATTTAATCTGCAGAAGTCACTCTCTGACCCTTGGAGAAAAACCTCATAATAACCCTAAAACCCTAAAAGGCATCTCAGGGTTATTTAGAGACAGCATCATCCTCAATCAAGCTTTGCCCGTTTCCCCCCAACGCCCCCTTATCGAGCCCAGTGATTTCTGGGCTTGTAGCCAAGGTGACCAGCACCCACCACCACTGACACCACACAGGACTCCTCTCCATTCAAGGTGCTGTCAGAGATTACCAAACATGCTGATCATTTGAACCATTGCTACTCCAGTTTTCAACCAATTCTCAAAAGTGCCATCATTACGATTTTTTGTCTTTCTGATTGAGACCCATATCACACAAAAAACTCTACAGTGACTTTCTTTTTATTATGTATTGTTAGATAGCTAGCCCCCCCCTGTTCAACGAATTACTGTTAGTAAGTGTCATGGGTAGACTGACGAGGAAGAGGGATCCAAGTGCAGATGTACACAAAACCTGGAAACGGGCAGGGGTCGATGATCGGGAAACACAAGTAAAAAGGCACCAGCGATCACAAGGATTGCACACATGGAAATGCTACAGTGAGATAGACCAGACTGAGCACTGAAAGGAAGTCACTGAGGGGTTTATACGCAGTGGAGAGGGAAGCAGGATACCAGTGTTGGAGATTCTGAACCAATGAGGAAGAGGACAGGACGAACATGTGCACATGGTGTTGTGGGATGTTAATTGAATAATAGGACATGAAGCTGAGGAAGGGTGAAGCAATTAGAACTCAGGGGATGTTGATCTCTGGTAGCAGACTGAAGAAGTGTGGGGCGTAGATGTGACAGTAAGATTAGATAGTTATATTTGGAGTTTGGCATTTCAGAGAAGGGAACACACACACACACACACACACACACACACACACACACACACACACACACACACACACACACACACACACATCTCACCCAGTTGTCTAGGTCGTTTTATTGAGAACTAAGTCCATGTAAGAACCAGGCCATGTTCTGGCAACCGACCGAGCTATGCAGCAACAAAGTCATTTTTTATTAAATAATAACAAATGTTTGGACAAAACATGTCTTTTTTTTATTAACAAGTACCAAATAACTTGCTGCCACCTAGTTATTAGACTTTAATTTGCATGCCAATTATGCTAATATGCTTGCAATTAGTGTCTATTGCATTAACCCAACAATAAATTGATCAAATGTCTCATTTTCCTTGCTCGAATTTCATGTTTTCTGTCAGGGTGTTTTGTCATACTCGATGCTAAATCTCTGACCTTTCGGTTCACCTTCACCTGCGACAGGCAGGTTAAACCCCCACAAAAGCAGTTGGATGAAAAAAAACCACAGAGATCAGCACATCTGGCGGGCACTCTCTTTAATATTCACAAGAGCCCAAATGATTTAGGTGTAAAATTTGAATGAATAATTCATGTGGTGTGGTGCAGAAAAGCACTCTCTTTTTGTTAATTGGATTTCTGTAAAAAAAAAAGAAAAAAAATATTAATAATTTTTAGAAAAAGGAAAAAACATTGTAATCCAGCCAACGTGATAGTGATACCCAGCAATGGCAGAATGAGATAAGCAACACCCCCAAACCCCACCCAGAGAGAGCTGTACATTAAATATAAGGTTGGGGCTTCTCGTCAAAGCATGTGCATGGAGATACTTTCAACGCGTGTCTTGGACTGTACCTGCATCACGATAACCAAACATGAACTTGACGAACTGCAGGATCCTAACTGCAGGAGTGAAAGCAGCAGAGAAACCCGGAGATGCCAACGCAGACACTGAGCAAAGGGGTCCGAACAGACACAGATAGTGGAAGCAGAGAATTAGGCGAACCTATCAGAGGCTTAATCGGCATGTGTCCATCCTTTCATGTACACTTGAGACAATAGAGCAACAGCACCACTGGCACAAATATTTTTAACACTGACGGCTTGTAAAAACAATCCTGATACTCAGGAGATAGGATATCTAGCTGGGGGGGGGCATCCTGACAACATATTGGATAGCAAGGGCACTCCATCTGTTGGCTAATGAAAGATGTTAGAAATAAAACAGCCAGAGGATAGTTATCTTGCCCCTGGAGTGAGACAGACCTTTTTCGATAATCCGGCGTCTGCACCCAGTTCAGTTTTAATCACCACTCCGCCACTACCACTCCCCAGAGAAGCCCGGTGGAACCTGGCCACCTTTGGACGGCGAGCGGGGTAGAAGGCAGGGCCGTCGTCGCCGTCGTCCACGAAGGAGAAAGCTATTATCAAAGCGAAGACGCAAAGACGCGGCCGGTTCAATAAACCATTAGGCGTGCTTGACCAACATCGATTTAGCGCGACCGATATTTTATAACGCCAATGGCGGCACCGCGGAGGCAGAGAGAGAGCTGGGGGGGGGGGGGGTATTGAGTGAAGAGCTTTTTTGGTTTGTGTTCCACCGTGGTTATTTAGTAGGGTTTAATGTGTGGCGGTCAAGATGCTAATTTTGTAGTTATGTTTTTCAAATTTTTTTTCTCTTCCCTGTCGCCCTTTTCTCTCTGCATGCTTTGCTTTGGTGAGTTTGCGTGCAAAACTCTTCCAGTGTGCACAAGCGCGTGCTCACGTTTAGACCACTGGGCACCGCGCCGTTTTCACTGCGAACACCGCACTGTAAACCACGACGCAAGGTTTTTTTAAAGGACTGCTGGAGTTCAAAGGAGCACTGGGATTTCAGTTGGACGCTGGTCTAATAACACCGCTGGCATAGGCGTTAACATCGCGCAAAACAACCGTTCTCCTTTCAACCATCTGTCCTTCATCACCTGTGGCGCTTATTTACCTGCTACCCGAACGCAGCATCAGGACAGAGGGTTCCCGAAGGACACCATGTGCGTTTTTAATGGCAATACGCACAGGCAATCACACCCGACATCTGTCTCGGTTCATTATAAAATCCCTGAGAGTCATACGTATATACATTTTATTGCCTTATTAATGTAATATCCTTGACGGTCCGGACACAACCGAATGCTGCTTTGATTCTCTGTGTCATGGGCACCAGTCACATTGAGAAAAAGCTTATTTGTGACTTGTCAGATGCACACCCATTTGTGAGAGCTAAAATAAGCTCTTGTTCCAAAGTGGATCATTGGGATAGCGCATTTGTTATGTCCTGCATCTTGCCCTCTGGCTCTTAAATACCAACCGAATAATGGCTGCCACAGAGCTTGATCAGTAGCAGCAAGACCCTGTTCACTTTCTCTTTTCATTTTCTCTTTTCATTACAGGTATGTAACTCAAGAGATAAAACACTGAAAGCTTTGACTTCCCATCAGGGGAACACAGAAAGCACCTGAAAATTGATAAGGAAATAATTAAAACACACTCAGAGTAATATTATAAAAGAAAACGGCAGAATCTATGGCAATTGCTCTCCCAGAAGGCCACACTGGCAGACGATGGACAGCAGCACAAAGAGGCATGCCGGGTAACCCAGGTAACCCCCTCCTCCCCCCAGGGTTTGCAGTTTAATATCCCCGCACTCTGGTACCAACTTCATTACTGTTCTGCGGTCTCTTTCTAGCTCGCTGGAAACAACAATAGGTCACTCTTGCTTGTGAGAGGAAACCCTTCAGCTTCAAAGGCGTGTGAGGGAAGCCACTTGAGCTACGGTGTAGAAACAGGCATGTCACGTTTCATAGTGACACCGCTACACTCACAGTAACACAGGGTGTGTGATGAATACACATCCAGGGATGGAACGATCTGATTAAAAAAACACACTAGGCAGACATAGTCAGGCATATTTACAAAACTGAACTTTCAAAACACATTTATTAGGCCAGTAACATCAATCAAACACAGTGTATGACCATCATAAACAAGTAAACAGACAAAAAAGGCATCAGCTCCAGAATTCAAAGTGCGCCAAGCGTAAAATACTCAATTCTATTCAGATTTTTTTCCTCTTTATTTACTTTTTTTTTTTTTCCTTTTGTGTATTCGTTTTTTTTCTTTTTAAATCTTTTAAAATAATATTTACAGCGCCATCACACTCATTTCTTTGCACAGGGATGGCTTCACTTGACTGTTCTGTATCTGCCACGGTTTGCCTTGCTGTCGCTGGCGCACGGCAACCCCCTTGCCTTTTCGGTACAATGATGACAACGCAGCGATGGAACTCCAAGATACCTCCTCCCGATTGGCTGGTCCAATCCCAACTCCCAATGGTTATGCAGCAGGGTGTTTGTATGTACAAAGGCTTTTAAAAGTCACTCTTATCTCCAGTGGTGAGAAGGCTACTTCTTAGTTTTTTTGTACGTTTTAATTGTTTGTTTGGTTTTTTTTCCCAAAAAAGTTAGGTATCAAAACATTTGTATAGATATATATGTTTTTGACTACTTTGTGTTTGATTCAAATTTTTTGAAGTATGAAATCAGGACGTCGGCCAGGAATGCAAAGTCTTATCTCACATACGTTTATTTTTATTATACGATGTCATTAAAACCGGCAAGGGAAAATCGATGCAGTCTTGATCCATTTAGAAGAAGCATTATTCCCGCTCCTGTTCTTTTTGAAAAATAATACTCATATCCTCATCATAGGAATTCTATTTTAGAAGCCATTCATTCACTGTAAGAAAAGACAAGGGCAGAAAAGAGATTTCATTATATTTTTTGTCTTTCACAGACAGAAATGAAAGTGGCAAGATGTGTTGAGATCCCACGCACGGGGACAAAAAACGAAACCTGGTGAAGTGCAGTGCACGTGTAAATCTTCAACACAAATGTAACATTTAATATGCTAACAGGGCATGCTTTCTTCAAAGGTCTGGTGAAACGCAAAATTAAAGTAGGTCAAACGTTCTAATACAATGAAGGTGTCACCCTCAAGATATACATAAAAAAAATATATATATACAGTAAAACATTTTAACATTAAAAGAAAGTGAAAAAAGTTGTGCTCCTAATTTACTTTCATTTGTGAAAGGTGGCAGGTTGAAAATCTCAGCAACAACAGCACAAAAGTTGTTGACAGAAGACATGTAAAAAATAAAGCGCTGTGCCGTAATCACAAATCCAGAATAAATAGAATAAAGAAGAATGACAGGAGTTACCTCTTGACCTCAATTATTTACGCTGCTGGGTAAAAGTCACATTTTGTGCAGCTGTTGCGGAGATATATTGGCTGCAACAGACAAAAGGAGATGGTAAGCAAATCACACGCGGCTCCGTCTGAACATGGAACAACTGGGCGGGGCTTAATGCCGTGGCGATGGAGTGGTTTTCCAGAGAGAGAGAAAAAAAAATATATATATACCTAACCAGTCAGAAGTTTTCGGATTAACTACGTTGCTGGAAAACGGAACTGAACGTGGACTCTAGCCGGGTCAGGGCGTGGAGGAAAAAAAAAAAACCTTGACATTCTAATCATCGGGATGAGGAGGCGTGAAGACAAAACTCAGTGTTCTGTCAGGTGTTTAGCTTTTCTGGCAGCGCCTGATTACTCACGCAAATCATATAAAAACCTGAATCCATCACGGCACGGCACTGATCTACAACTATATTATTATGCAACCGTGTTTCCTGCCCTCCGGAGGTGCGGAGACAGAGAATCAGCCAGCCGGAGAGATAACGGCAAACAAGCAGGTTTGCGGCTAAAAAGACACCAGGTAGGCTGATGGGAGTGCAGACGTAAGGGGCGTCTGAGACCTCCTTCACACATAATTGGCCAGGCCTGGGCAGCCTAAAAAATTTGAGATTTGAGGAGGCGTGATTAGTAGACATGTGAGTGCAGGACCGACATAATACTTTCAATCATTTCTGTTTCGTCGTCACGAAAAAGTGGCCCTAAAAACCGAGTGCCAGCTTCCAGAGTGGTTCAGTTATTAAAGGCGCTCAGTCCATTCAAGGCTCATGTCATTAACCGATTGTGACCAGAAGAGAGCCTAATTGGCAGGGTTTCCCTCTGCTTGGCGCTAACAAGCATCTCCCACCAGCTTCATGCACGCCTGCAGGGTTTACAGTACTGTCAAGAGGGATCTGCCTCTCCTCCAATCGGTGCTGAACCTCTCAGCATGGAAGAGATGGGTGGCTGGAAGGCAACTGTGACTGGAGAAACTGAGCCACGTGTGGTGGTGGGGGTCGTGGTGGCGAGCCGAGATGCGTTGGTACAATTGGCGATTCAAAATGTATAAAAAAAACAGGTGCAGAGGGAAAATGGTAAAATGGAACAAAATATGTTTCACAATGGCATTCGAGTTGTTGTTTCAACAATGGCATCCAAAGCTACATTGGAATGACAGCTGCTTTAGGTCTGCCCTTGGCAAAAAACGAAATCTCTGCGAATACCAGCGACTAATTCAGAGAAATTGACCATTTATTTGGCATAGCCCGAAGTACTGCCTGTACTTTTACAAAGAAAACGTGTGAGGTAACTGTGGACATGTTACTGAGTGGTCTGACGTATGGCGTGCAGTGTTGAAATAAGGCTGGCGCTGCGTTCTGGTATAAAGACATAATGTGTCGGCCTACACAGCAAGCCCGGACGGGGTCTAAGCTCGCCAAGACAGAGGAAAGCAAAGACACACACTGCAAAATTTAAAGAGCGAACCAAACGGCCGGGCCCCCACCTCGATACTGCAGTTTCTGAGCCCTGTTGTTGGGGCAGTCCTTGCCCTGCACGCTGAAGTTGATGTTGGTCCGGATGCAGCGGTTGGTCAGGGGCTGGACCGGCCGCACGTTGTCACTCATGCTGAGGAAGATCTGCGAGGGCTGGTTCTGGCTGAGCAGCCGCAGAGAGTGCATCTGAGGAGGGTTCAGGAGGGGAGGACGCGTCACTTTTGGGCCACGCAACGCGCACAGACGTCGGAGGTGGGGGGACTCTTTTCAGAATTTGGCATGTGCGTTACAGCTTGTGGAGCTACCTGCATCCTGGTGACGTACACCGGCTTGTTCATCAGGATCCATGTTGCGGTTTCGTAGCATGGAGGAATGGTCATCGATCCGTCGTAAGTGATAAAGCTCAAGGTTTCTGGGTAGACCTCCTCAATGTTTAGCTCTGTTAGTAGATATGCATCATCTACAAGAAACAAAACAAAAATATTCAGGTTATAACAGGGTTATGGAAAATAAGCATTTCCTTCATTTTCAGGCATGGCCAATTTTGAGGGTGTCTGCTACAACATAAGGACGTTACCGCCACTCTACAAACCAGCAGATGACAATGACCTTGTCGTTTAACGACCTCACTTACGCAATTCTGGTGTACATTACCCATTTAATGACTTCCCTTATATAAAAGTTTTTTGCACGTCAAAAGTCTGGTCTTTTTGTACACAGTGTTAATGAGCATACGCTTTTCCCCCATGACTCTAAGTTATGAATGGAACACTCAGGGACTTCTGGGAAATTAATGGAAGGAGGCAAGGATCAGCAAGTCACTCACTTCTATTCATAATTTAATGGATGATTAGGTAAGAACTTCAAGCTTCGACTCTACTCAGTAGACATCAATTCCTTTAAAAATTAAATAGACGCTTCATTTTAATTAACTCAAATAAAACTCTTGCATATGATGATCAAAACATCGCTGCACGCACCTATAAAAGAGAATAGAGTTTCGTTGACTTAACAGACGCCCGGCGGACTCCGTCAACACTTACTCTTATATGTTATTCTCGTGATGGTGTCTCTATTCAGCATGCGATTTAGAAGTGGATTTGAAGACTCGGCAATCTGGGGAATGGGAAAAAATTTACAAAATCACTCACAATTTGTTTAAAATCAAACAAAACAAGTGTTAACGAATGCATGTGCAATTGCTGGTCACGGAAAAATGCGAACTGCAGTCAAGCTTAATAAATTTGTGAGTTACAATAGTGTTAACAGTTGCATTGCAAGAATGATCGAGCAGGTGTTTTCCGGCGTCACAGTAACGAAGTGATAGGGGAAGATGGGTTTTCATCATAATTGCTGTTTCCTGAAAGTATTAAAAATAATATCAACCATCACTATTATCTGAGCAGAGCAGCTACCACAAAGAGAGATGGTCAATATTTCCGGGAACCACGGTTATGATAATAACCCAACGTTGGCATAACATAGTCCTCTCCACATAGTAAGCTACCGCTCTCACTGATCATCGTGTACAGGATAAGATACTCTCGGTCTGTGGAAAAGATGGTGGAAAGCTGGAAAGATGGTGGAGAGAAAGCCTACCATTCCACAGACTGGTTCAAATGGAATTATGAAACTGTCTTGGGTAAGACACCTTCAACCTTCCATGTGAAAACAGCAAGCAAGGTCTGGGCATGACCTAAGCAGCTGGGGCCCCTGAAACTGACCTGCCTGAAAATGAGCTCCAAGGCAAGTTGAAATGGCCGTCAGATACACCTTTAGGGTAGATGGTGACTTGCCTTCGTCAAACAAGTTCTGCAAGATCTTCAGCATCAATGACAAGTAGTGGACCCTTATCTCGAGCCAAGCACCACTTTTGGAACACGCCCCACTTACTGGGAATGAGTGGAGGCTGGCCTAGATGGCCTAGCCGGACCCTTTCAGAGATCAAACCCACAGTTGCAGGCTGGATGGGTTGTGGTGCCAAAGCGTTCCCTGTGCCTGACAGAGAAGGTCGCTGTGAGGGGGCAGTTCCCATGAAAGGCTGTGCAGTAGTCATAGGTGCAAACCATGCTCTCCTCGGTAAACGCGGTGTAGTAAAACCATAGCTCATTCCTGGATCTTGCAATGACGCCAGGGGAAATAGATTTAGGAGACCCGTCGGCTAGACGTCAGCCAATAACACCCTGCATCTCATTTTATGGAGAACCAAAGGGGGCAATGTACCATTTCTGTGGAGGCAAGTAGGTCAAACTGTGCTATCCAGAACCTGTCCCAGGTGGCTCACCACCTGTGGGGGTTAACAGGAGATCAACAGGTCAAGCACGTGTGTCCCCCTGACCTCCTCTAAAAAGGACTACAGGCTCAGAAACACTGCCTTCAGCTGCCAAGCCACAGAAGCCCCCACACACCACTTGCATTCCACCCACATTTAACATGTGCACCCGGTGTCGAACTACGCCTGCAGGGGGTGGATGCCAAGAAGGCCCAAAGGAAGGGAGTGTGACGCTACTGCCATCAGGCCCAGATCACTGGAATTTCCCCACCAGAAGAGCTTCACCTAGTTGAAAGAGCTGCGATCCGCGCTGCCCAGCATGGAGCTAAGGAGAGGCCGAATAGCAGAATTAATAACTTCTTGTGCCCCGCTGTTATGGAGATGTGAAAATAGCCACCTTCGCGAACCAATCGCCCAGGTGGATGGACAAGTGTAGTTGTCTGAGGATCAGCAGCTTGTACCGTTTTTTGCATAAGTATATATTTAGTTATATGATAAGCCTGGGTCTAGAAAGTGCCCTGAATAAAAAATAAGTCGGTGGCTGGAGCCATGCGAATGACACATTTGTGCAACAGAGCCTGAATATCAAGGCTTAAAGAACGGCTGGCCTGAGGAGCGGAAACCTGTGCTTTAATTATGCCTCTGAACGGAGACGGCACACAGTTGGAAATCACTCATGGGTGCACTGAGCCAAGTATTTCAGACGGTCCTGTGAGAACAGATGCTGGACCTGAGGCAGCAGCATCCTAGGGCGCCTGCAGACTGCCCCAGATGGAAAATCCAGGAGCCATGACCTCCGCACCACTTGCTGCTAAGGGACCAAGTCATTGAACGCCTTCATCAAACATTATCACACAAAAAATCAATAACGTCACGTTTATAAGACTGCAGACAAATGACGCCAGGTGCTCCCACGCGATCTCACATATCTGCTCCGATAATTCTGGATTTTTGAGGGAAATAAACCATTAGCGATGGTTGTATATCTCGCATTTGAAAGGGAACAACCTTTGGAAACACTAAAAAATCTTTAATGGGGCAGTGCTTCCTGCTCAGTATCCAGCTGTCGCGCTCTCTCCGGAAGGGCGGGACACATATGGTGTGGTCCCCCAGGTACTAATGGAGCGCACGGCCCATTTCCTTCACGGTCGGGTCCTAAAATCATCCCTACTCTGCCTCCTCTGCCGGTTTCTCCTCATGAAGTGCTCCCTTTCCTGGAAATCACCATCGGGGCGAGTCCATTTTCCGCCTTCCCCGTGAAAATAACTAGATTTTGCCTGGGGAGTAAAAAATAAAAGAAGCCTGAGGAGAAAAAAAAACAAGGACTTGGACAAGCACCGAAGAGAGACATCACAAACAATCGCTGAGTGCCGACGGCAATTACCTGCCGCCGTGATTATCCCCCCTCTTACCGTAAAAAAAAAAAAAAACCTTGGTCGCTGCGAGGCGCAGTAAATGGCTGCCCTTTTGTTTGAGGCGTAATGTCTCACTGACTCACTCTGATCCTGCCTGGATTAAAATTGCTCCACTCGTCTAAGCCCCCCCACCGCCCTGTGCCATGCGAGCCCTGCCCACTTTAACCTGGATTAAAGGGCGGTGGGTTCTCCACGTGGGATGACATGGGTCATACAGACAAAGAAACTGTAACAATCTAACGGACAACTCTTAAGGACTAGCGGCAGAGCAATTTGACTGTTTTACACCCCTCTGGTGACTACACCTCCTTTTGGGTAATTGCAGAGACAAGGATGACTCTCACTGACAAATAAAGCAGCTGGTTTGGGTGGTACCTGGATGCCCTCTGTTGCCTCCGAGGACATGGAAGTCATGTGTGTCTTTACAGCAGGTGCCGATCTGAAACCTGATCATTCAAAGGCTCTTACTGAAACTTTTTTAAAACGGGTTGCTAACAAATTGAAAAGGCTAGAGTGCATTCTTTCACGTCCAGAGCTAAACTAGTTAATCTTGAATGAAGTCACGTCCACACCACACGGAAAAGAGACCTCTAAATTTTTAAGAAATGTATATATATATATATTTTTTTTATGTAAGTGTGCCATGCAGGTTTCCTTAACTCTTGTACAATTCATGCCAAATTGAAACAAGTACTTTACCCCTGAGGATGCTTTAGTTATCTCAATATTTAAGAGCCATGGGGCAATTGGTGCCTGAGTTGAAGCCTGCAGTTTCAAAGTGCCATGTTAGAAAAGCACTCCAGGGAAACGCTGTATGTGTGTGTCTTCCGCATTAGTGTGTCAGCAGGAAAAAGTAATTTTAACATGTCCAAAGACACATTTTCTGAAATAAGAACAAAGAGTTCTGCAACAGACGGTATTGCCTCCACAGAGCCCTGATCTCCACATAATCGAGGCTGTCTGGGATTACCTGGACAGACAGAAGCAAGCGAGACAGCCAAGGTCTGTAGAAGAACTGTGGGAAGTTCTCCAAGATGCTCGGAACAATCTACACGCTGATTGTGTACTGTATTACAGTGTAGCTTAGATAATTGATTCAGTTTTAAAGGGTGGCCACACCAAATATTAATTCGATTTTATGTATTTTTGGGTGTTTTTATTTATTTATTTATTTATTTTACTGTTTACTGCCACTATATATTATTTTGTATTTAGAAATTTTCATTTGAATTATTTCTGAAAGCATCTTCCCTAT
>JAOYSI010072687.1:0-21097 GCA_025775065.1 Hiodon alosoides | reverse complement strand
TAGAAATGTATTTTGACTTTGATATGAAAGAGTCTTTTTCTGTTGATCAGTGTCAAAAAAGTCAAATTAAGTTCACTATGATTCAATATTTAAAATAAAAAACAAAAACATCCAAGGCGGTTGAATACTTTTTTATAGGCACTGTATATATTTGCTTGTTTGAAAGGCATGCAGATTAATTTTTTTCATAAAAATGGGAATTAAACACAAACAAGGAGTGAGAGAGAATTAAACAGGACAGGGTGGTCAGAAAGACTAAGTGATACTTTTCCCTCCCTCTACACTGGACTGGTTCAGACAGTGTGCTGATGTAAATGGCCCATGCGTGCTAGGTCAGAAACCACAAGCGCTGGGTCAGGAGCTCCTGATCACTGGGCCAGAGTCCCTGAGCATTGGGTCAGAGCCCCTGAATGCAAGGTCATAGCCTCTGAACACTGGCTCGGAGCCCCTGGGCGCTGGGTCAGCCATAACAGGTCCCAGGTCGGTAGAACAGTCAAAGAGAAATGGCCTGCTGTGGTAATCAATGGGAGCTGGCTCCATCATTGGGTAGCTCTTTATGAGGGATGGCTGGGATATTGATTTCCATAATACAACACATTAGTGAATCACTCACTGGAATGCGTAGTTTACATTCCTGCCGATAAGTGTAGTACAGATGCAATGCAATTCCACAGTCTGCCTCTCTGATAGAGCTAAGGTCTTTGGTCATGCCCCACTTCAGCGCAATTACTAAAAACTTGTTAATGATTAATTAGAACCCCCCCCAAACAATTGCGTTTCTCAGTTTTTCTACTAAAGTCTGGATCGATGTTGACCGAGGTATTTCTGCTCATGAGCTATATAAAACAGTAACCACTGGCTCCAATGTAGATATTTATTTTAAAAGGGACTGGTTAAAGCATGTCATTGGAACAAAGTTCTGAAATTAAACAGTTTGGCTCCTGGCTGACTCCAGAGACGGTACACCTGGAAAAGCAGTGAGGCTACAGGAAAATGAAGACGGCACAGACAGTGCCCTCAGATCAGATTTTACATTTCAATGTTTGGTTTCTCAGGTTTAATAAAATGAATTGACTGACCGATGTCCACAAACACGCCAAGGACTATACCTGTTCTATACGCCTGGCAATGAGGAAAACATGATCAAAATTAGATAATAAATATCTCCACTAAATAATTTATGGCAATTTAGCTTGTGTGCTAAATATTTGCCTGAAAGAAGAAAAAATTATTTAAAAATGACTGATTAGTGAACTCAGAGACGGGCTTACCTTTTAGTTAACTGATTAACAGTTTTAAAAAGTATTTAAAAAAAATAAAAAATTCTGATGCAATGAGACTAATCCCACCATACCAAATGGTTGGTTTGAACCCCATATTATCATTCTTTGATGTTAAAACTAACCCTTTAATATATATAGCTTTAAGTGAAGTGTGCCTGCTAATCCTGTCGGTTGAACATGCCTGGTTGTGTGCAGGGCCAGCACTGCAGGCCCATAACGGCTTATGATAAAACAAAACTGTGGAGGCAAATGTGACCCCTTCCCTTTCCCTGTGTGCATCTCCATCCCTGCCCTGATGGTGGATTGGGGACCCGACACAGTGGGGCGCATTAACGTCACGTTCGCTTGTAAGTTGGATACGTGCAGCCAGGCCTGTCAGCTATTTGTGTTTCAGCCTAGTGCACTGTTAGCAGTGCAGCGCATATCATCGGAGCACTCACTCATTTACTGACAGTCGCATTAATACTTTAATATTACTGTACACGCAGAACATTCAAACCTGTTCCACACCTCATGTTTAACCTCATTACTATGGCTCTTCCATATGGATGATACATTTTAACAAGAAAATACATTTTAACATTTGATATAAAAAAATACATAAAATATACAAAAATACACCCCAAAATATTTTTTTTTTCAGCCTCATGATAAAATGTGAAAGCGGTCAAAATTTTTCTTTTGTGTATTTTATTTACTATAATAACCAATTTTATTTAATGATGATTCAGCTCTCAGTCCATCATGCAGATATCACGTTTTCCATAGGACGCCAAAAAACAACAAAAACAAAGAAAACAAAAGAAAACAAACAAACGAGAAAAACAGCAACTAATGTCACTACTCGTCTTGTCCCACTTTGAAATACTAACTGACAGTGAATTAACAGACTTGCTGCCATGGGAGGGTAAACTTTTCTTTTATTTATTTATGAACTGTTTTGCATGGCAAAATGAATGAGAGTACACGATGACAATGTCAATATGGGCCAAACAATGTAAGCAAGAACCACAAACGGCGCTTAGAATAAAACCATTTGTAGGTGGTTGCCTGGCTCCGAATAATAATTTTTCATATATATATTCCATAGTTGTATTTTAATTGTCGACCCCCTTGTGATGAAATGAGTGGGAACCTTTACAGCATTTCAGCACAACCCCCCGCTGTGAAGGTGCTTCTAGCAACTTGCCGCCGCCAAAACTCATTTCTCAGAGAGGAATAGAAACTCAAATTCAGGTGTAGCCTGCTCCGTATTAATATTCAGCATTTAATCAATTATTTGCATGTAGAATATAAAGAGAGTATAAGAGTGCAAAAATGTCTTCTTGAAATGAAACAAAGAAGATGATAGACTTTCTATCATCCAGGAAAAATATATTTGCTTAATTAATTTTTAATGCATCAGCCAGGGGTATTGAGGGAGGCGGGTGGGAGGTTCGATCGTTAAGCAAATGCTTAGCCATTTGTTACTGTGTAATAAACAAGAAGCTGGGTGCTGGATCTCGGGTTCTGGAGACAGCTGTGTTGCCTTGGAGACAAGACAATGTGAGACGGGCACATCTGTTTCATGCAAAAGCTTTCACAATGCAGGATAAGTGAGTTAGCTCTGATGTTAAGCTGTGGATATTCGTGAAGAAAGTTTAACTGATTAATAACTATGGCAACCAATCCAATGAACCTCAAACCTAGCTTGACTTTATATATAAAATCCCGCTCTCCTGACCAATCTGCCAAACTTCGACAAACGTGGGAATCCTTTCATACAGGATCCTGTCGACGTAGGTATGAAAATTGCTAGACGAAAGCTCAAAAATATACTACTCAGGGATATCTTACATCTGCTGTACTAGTCAGAAGGTGGGTTACACAGGCACATTGACTTGTCACCAGTTAATCATTGGCAAAATTAAGCCCTATTTAGATGCAGCAGATCCTCTGCTGAACTATAGTGGGGTTATCCCCCCAGACATGGCTATGCCTGTTGTATAATTGTATTTAAGAATAAGACTCAGATAATTGTACATGGATATTTACAGATGTTACAGTTTCATATTCTGCTCTCACTTTGACTACAATCACAGTTTCGTCATTCACCACTGCTGTGTTTTGTAAGAACTACGTGCAGGAGCACATTACGTGATTATTTAAACCTGGTTTGACTTAATTGGAAGTTTGCTGGCTTGAGCTAGCCCGTTAATTGAAATTGGGTTAACTCAAGCCAGCTAACTTGAGTTAAACCAGGATTTGTTTGTCTGGGTTTGGGAAATACCATCCGAGTTGATCTTCAATGTTCAAATAACTATCAAACCTGCCACTTAATTTTCAATGCTGAAACTCTTCTCCAGTTCCACAGCAAATTCTTACAAGGAATATTATGATCCTCTGCTAACTGTGTTGCCAATAGTGTTAAAGGTTTTTAAAAAAATTCTCAAATGGCAAACATTTCAGGACCCTCGGAATTATGTTCTGTCATAGGAGCAATTGTTGTCATCAAAGAAATCAATCAGCCATTTCACTATTCTGCTTCCAATGTAATGGTTCATATCAGAAAACAGGTTTGTGTGAGCCGTCATAAATCTCCAAAAATAGTTATCAACATGCTATTCATGAGAGCAGAACTGAGGAAGCGACTATGTTGCTTTATTTAATTGTGTTGTTCTGGTATATGTATTGCTGTCTTATGAGCTGTGTAAATAGCTTCCTGTTCATTGGACGATGAAAGGAAATTAGGATGATTATTCCTTTTGTGTTGCAGTTGTACTCTTGTTTGGTCAGTAAGAGTTTCAATTTGTCTCTTAATATGAACAAATATGAAATAATAATCCATACTAATTTAAAACCAACACCCAGACTAACAATTAATGTAAGCATCATGTCAACTACAGTGTGTTTGTAACAGTAAGTCCACAACTTACTTATTTTGACGAAAAAGATAGAAGTGAAATGATAGATACTACATAGCTTCAACGTGCTTCAACGTTGTGTTTTATGCCCCCTGCTGTTAAAAGCACGCAGGTGATTGAGGGTTTAGTTTATCATCATGCAATCTCAGGATCAAAAATTTGTCAGCAATAAGCCCATTATGATCCAGACAATGTAAAAAATTTGGCCTGGGAAACGTTCCATGAAATTACCATAGACGCTGCAGAGCACAAACAGAGGAAGAACATGCTTCACTAGTGCTTGTATAACTAAAAATAATCAAGGTATGAGTTTACAACACAGATAATTAAAATCGGTGTTATTGTGATGGTATCTACAGGGCGTTCCTTAGCCCTCTTCTGCACATTCAGTTTATGAGCGGACGTTCTGATTTAATTTTCAGATTATAGTCGCTATTGATTGTATTTTTAGGTAAGGCAGGGTCAAAACCAACAGTGGGTGAGACTTTGACACTGCAAAGGCAACATTGGTGACTGTAAATAGCAAGCTGCGCATGGTGAGGAGAACGCCTGCATACACTTTGTTTCTTGTCACGCTCATTCCAACTCTTCAACTTTTCAAGTCTGTCTTCTGTCTTCGGTTCTATCCTAGGGCTTATCCAGGAACTGTAAAATGTACCGAAGTCAGAGAAGACAATTCATTCATTAGTGCTTGGGTACTTGACAATGAAAAATAATTGCGTTGATGAGCAGAAACTAGGCAGACTTTGCTTTGGTGAAAAGGAGGGAGAATGTAAGAAAAAAGAAAGAACGAGCTGTGGAACAAGGTTATTTAATCCCCACGTCCCAGCCATAGAGAGGCTGTCAGAGTGGAGAACGGTGCCGTGGAACAAGGTTATTAAATCCCAACGTCCCAGCCATAGGGAGGCGGAGAATGCCACAATGGGGAAACAGGGAGAGACCCTGTCTAGCACCTTCTGGATCTCCAACTGTGGCGTGCGTCATTGTGAGTGACCCAGCCATAGGGAGGCCGTCAGAGCAGAGAACGGCATGGAGCAGACACAAATCGGATGTAACAGTTTGCCCTAGTCCTTTCCCCACCCAATACCTAACCTCTGCCAAAAGAGCTGCCGCTAAGATGAAGAGCCACGTGGGTTGCGGCTCAGAAGTAATGAACCTCGGAGCTTCTGAGGCACGCCTAGATGATTCTGAGCATGTACCTGCCATGGAATGGAACCAGGACAAGCCAGCTCTGCTCCTATCTATTCCCCCCTTTGTTACTTTTATTTCAAACAGCTGCTGAGGGTTTATGCCCTGTGTGTCACTATCGTGAACGGATTGGGAATTCATAGACCAGTAGATTTGTTTACTCAAATCACCGAATATATAATATATACATACACTATATGGACAAAAGTATTGGGCCACACGTCTTAATCATTGAATTCAGGTGTTTAATTCAGTCCCATTGCCACAGGTGTATAAAATGTGTATAGCCATGCAGACTGCCAAACATTTGTGAAAGAATGGGTTGTTCTAAAGAGCTCACTGAATTTGAGCATGGTACTGTAATCGGATGCCACCGTTGCAACAACTCAGTTCGTGAAATTTATTCCCTCCTAGTTATTCAACGATCAACTGTAAGGGGTATTATTGCAAAGTGAAAGTGTTCAGGAACCACAGCAACTCAGCCATGAAGTGGCAGAGCACATAAAGTTAACGAGCAGGATCTGTGAGTGCTGAGGCGTATAGTGCGTAAAAGTCACCAATGCTTTGCTGACTCAGTAACTGCAGAAGTTCCAAACTTCCTCTGGCATTAACATCAGCACAAAACACCGGGAGCTTCATGGCATGGGTTTCGATAGTCGAGCAGCTGTATGCAAGCCTTACATCACCAAGAACAATTCCAAGCATCGGATGGAGTGGTGTAAAGCACGCTGCCACTGGACTCTGGAGCAGTGGAAACATGTTCTGTGGAGTGACGAATCACGCTTCTCTATCTGGCAGTCTGACGGACGAGTCTGGGTTTAGAAAATGCCAGGAGAACGTTTCCTGCCTGACTGCATTGTGCCAACTGTAAAGTTTGGTGGAGGAGGGATAATGCTATGGGGTTGATTTTCTGGGGTTGGCCTAGGCCCCTTAGTTCCACTGAAGGGAAATGTTAATGCCTCAGCTTACCAAGAGATTTTGGATCCCGGTGTTTTGTGCTGATGTTCCAACTTGTGGAAACCGTTTGGGGACGGCTGTTTTCTGTTCCAGCATGACTGTGGATGACTGTGCCCCATAAAGACATGGTTGGATGAGTTTGGTGTGGAAGAACTTGACTGGCTCACATAGAGTCCTGACCTCAACCCTATCGAACACCTTTAGAATGAACTAGAACGGAAATTGCGAGCCAGGCCCTTTCGTCCAACATCAGTGTCTTACCTCACATTAGCTCTTCTTGAAGAATGGGCAAAAATTTCAACAGATACTCTCCAAAATCTTGTAGAAAGCCTTCCCAGAAGAGTGGAAGCTCTTATAGCTGCAAACGGGGGACCAACTCGATATTAATGCCTATGGATTTGGAATGGGATGTCATAAAAGCTCCTGTAGGTGTAATCTGTTGGTGTCCCAATACATTTGACCATATAGTGTACATGTCTATGGGTTTGTATATGACTATTTTCCTACAAGGCACCAAAAGCATGTGGCTCTGTAGCAAAACTGTCTTCAAGTCCTAGCCCTGGTGTTAGGTATCGTGGGGGAGTGGGTTTAGGCTAGTCCTGGCAGACATTCGGAGCATTTACTGCAGCAAGCAACTTTTGGTGGGAAACCATCATAAAGGTATTCTGTAAATCTCCCGTTAGCACCAGAGGGAATGAAGACTTAGGGCAGATGTACAAAAAGTCCACCGCCCAACTGTGGGACTGCTGACCTAATCATCCTCTTTGGCTGGGAGACTGGGAGAGGCCATTTACTGAGTATTGAGTGAGGGGGAGTTTCTATTTTGCATTAACAGCTGAGAGCCTCATAAATCAGACAGGCCTGTCAGCGGGATCTGCCTGTAGCTGGCTGGCATGACGTTCGGGGGCTCTGCGATAATGCTGGTGACAAGAGACCTGGGGGGTTCTGAGATACATGGCATCAGAACTGACTGCAACTGGGTACATAGTCAATTTCGGAATGAAAACCATCAATTTATTTTTAACCGAGACGTTTTGTAAGTGGCGTAAACAAAGAACTAAATGCAATTAGATGCCAACAGGCAACGAGGAGGACACCTCCGAATTCCTTTGTGAGGCTTTGTGGGTCATTGGGCCATCTTCTCTAATCTCAAAGTGTCATCCCCCGTCATCCCTGCCTGTTCAAAACTGCTGACATCAGCCTCCGAGGATCCTCTCATTTAATTTCATTTCTCACTAACCTGTGCTGTGCAGCAGTATCCCAACTGCCAGAGACATTTTAAAGACTTGCCTTGGCATTACAGTATTTGCTCTATTTATATTTATTTATTCATTCACTCTTCATCGTGAGATAATTGTGATAATCCATTTAGCTTTTAATGAGAGAAAAGAGTGTGATACAGCTTAAGGTGCTTTAAAAAAGCCATCAATAAACAAAAGTTATCACTGAAGTCATTAGTAATACTGTATATCCAGAATGTACAGAAGAATACAACGCAATACATTTGGTCAAAACTTTTATTATTAATCTGCGATACCATTAGCAGCGGCTAACCTGCAAAACAGTAACCAGTGCATGGACCATCTGGACTAATATGTTGGATGCGATCTAAATCTGCTAATGAAGGATTTATCTATTTTTACAAGACACCATTGCCGGAGGAGCAGGAAGCTCAAATGAAGCCATTAATAATTAAAGGGGCCTGTGTCACAGCGCCTGTCATGCAGTGTGAGTGGCTGAACACCCCAGCTTCGGTGTACACATATGTTAGCCATGGAGATCTCTGATGGAGCATAGGACTGTGGAGTTTGTTTATTCAAGACTTCCGAGTCATAGGGAATGCACGCTGCTCCGAATGTACTTATTACTGAGGTGCTGCCCCAAAATGTTTTATTTATGTTGTAATAATCATATAATACTGGCTCCAGAATTCAATATTCAGCTATTATTGCTTTGCACTCTCAATAGAGAAATCTATTTTATGTGGCGAAAATAGCCAACCGTGCTCGACAATGACAGCACTCTGACAGAAAGTCAGTTACCACAGGGATCTTGAAGTTTTGCTCATTCATCACCAAGTGGCAAAATATTCATCTTGTGGTGGGTCATATCCACGGCATCAGTCTAGTCCCCAGTTTTTCTGTGTCACCTCGGGATCTCGTTACTCGGGTAATTCACTCAAGAACCCTTTTTTCTGCAAATCAATTCCTGACAGAGGTGAAAAAGACTTTGGCTGAGCCCATGCTGAACCTCTGGCACTAGAACAATGTGTTAAAGGCTAAGACAGAAAATGGTTACCAGAATAATACTGAGACCTTGTCAGAGAAATCAGAATCCATTACACACAGTAGCAGTGCCGACTAGTGCCTTGCTCTGTGAGATTAAGACATCTCTGTCAATAAAGACCAGGTCCAGGTACACCATCACTGTGGTTCCTCCTTGATCTGTTCAAGTGCCAAAATCAGAAGGATAAATTAAATCAGAGTGCATAGATGTACCCTCTGTCAAGGTCCATTTAAGTAAGGGGCAAGATGAATTAACTGTCTTTATGGAGATGAGAAGCTGTACACTCAGAACATCTAGAGAAGCTCTTTAAATTGAATAGCTTTTCATCCAAGACCTATTCATTCATTCGTTCTCTCACTCATTCATTTGGAAACACTAACAGCACACAAAAGCACATATAAGTGTATAGCACTGCTAATTCAGAGAAATACAATTATGCAAAAAGTACTTATCATTCTTTCCCTTCTTTTGTTTTCTTCAGAAATAAATATTGTCGGTTCCAGAATGTTCAGACAGTTCTAAGGAAAGAGGGTCCTTAAAGACTTGTTTTATCTCTCAAGCAAAAGACTGGGACACAATGAAGCAGGCAGACAATAGGGATACAAAAGTGTTTAAAAAGCTTTGTGATTCAGCTTGGAGCAGAGGGAGAACAGAAAGCTGAAGCAGAATTATTGGGGAGGAAACTGTCTCACAGGGGCCCACTGCTCAGCTTCTATGGTGTATCTGAAGCCACTTGTGCTGCTTTAGTTATCAATGGCAACTAGCTCAGGGGGGCACTTTCTCACCCACAAATCCTCAGAGAGTTTTTGGTTCTTGAGCAAACATTGTTAAAAAATCTGGAATGGAGTTAAATTCACGGTAGCTAATTAGCCAAGTAAAGAATTCTCAGCATTTACACACGTGTGCAATTTTGTTCGGCATACTAAATCAAGGTTTATTTTTAATTTTAATGATGAGAATTACTCTTGGAAGAAAAATATATGAAAACTGTTTCGAATAAATCAGCATTGTCCTGTGTTTAATATTTGTTATAAATTCAGAATAATTGGTAGAAATGTATTTTGACTTTGATATGAAAGTCTTTTTCTGTTGATCAGTGTCAAAAAAATCAAATGAAGTTCACTTTGATTCAATATTTAAAACAAATAAAATATAAAAACTTCCAAGGAGGTGATTCACTTTTTATAGGCACTGTACATACATACATTTTATATTTAATTGTATTTGTTTTTGTATTTGGCCAATCAGTTACTGGGGTACAACATTGTGTGACACAATATACATCCCTGGGCTATCAGTAACTGTGTCATTATTAATCTTTGAGAATTTGTGAGTCTTAGTATTTGTACCCCATCTTAACTCTTATTTAATAAGCATGCCTTGGCTCGCTCAGCCTGTTATTTCTGTTTATGGGTTTTGAGTAGACATTAAAAGGAGATTAAATTCAACCAATGTGAATGTGCTCCTTGTAATTGCTGTTCATGGGGGTTAATGAAAGACTTTTGACTGTTATAAACACGGACGGACAGCCTTTTCTTATTTAGCCCGAGCTGTCAACTCAATAAAGGTGATGGAATTTATTAAGATTAAAAGAGATTCCCATGGGAGTCCTCTATTTTTTTACTTACCTCTGTTATTCTGACAATATCACAATACACCCTTATCTCAATATGAATTACTTTCCTTTCCGTTTCTGTGATGAGTGAACAGTTTGGGGGATGAAAACAAATACATGCTTGAACACAAACCTGATTGTCTTTGAGATCAAATTACTCCCGGGCTCCAGTTCAATGAAACAGTACAGAACGAGGCATTTGGAGCGGAGCTGCTTCTCACATCAAAGGAATATTGATTCAAATATGACAATGCCTAATTGTCAAAACAATGTGAAGTGAATCTAGGTTTGTTTTTTTGTTTTTCTTGCAATTACAATTCTCTTAGAGTGCATCGTAATTCAATTGAAACCTCAAGCTCGTTTGTTAATGAGTTAATGTGGATTTCTTCACTGACTTTCAAGTTTTTAGGTGAGTTGTAAACAGGGGTAAAGGTGAATGTGTCATCTGAAGTCGTATTCAAACAAAAAAACTGACACCAAAAGAATGACATGCCAGATATTTGTTCCAGCTAAAGTAACATTCCAGACCAAAACCGGAGGCAATGACAATGACGGATAATAACTAGAGGGTGTTTTAGATTTCAGATCAGATTCTAAGATTGTACCACAATCTCATAGCCAGCCTATGCTCAATATAAAATCATTATAATGGACACTGTCCATCAAGTGAAACACTAACATAAATTGTGTTTTAACTTTCAAATATTATAATCTGCCATCTAACTAATACCACCACACAGCCACCACACAGCCACCGCTGTAAAATGGTAAATCATAGACTTTGACATGTCTTTGAGCTACACTACAGGTTGTAGTGGTACCCTTAATTATGGAAAATCGTGGGGACACCAAAAATATTTTGTCTGGTGATTTTGAGGGCAGTAGTCCAAACTGATTAAACCAGATCAAAACCGTGGCGATCTGCAAATCACACTTAACATACCTGTATTTAATAGAGTTTCTTTTTATGAGTAGAAGAAATAAGATACAAAAAAAAACTAAACAGAAAAAGCTATAAAACAAAATTCCATCAAATGCTATTGGCGGGCTGGCAAAGTTTTGATTTGGTCCCAACCAAACTCTGCTGGTTTTAATTCTGTCTCAACTGATTTACAGCTAGAAAAACCGACCCAGGGTTTATAATCTGAATGATGACCTCAATTAAACAAGGAAGTGCTGAGTAAAAAGAACCTGTCCCAAAAGGTTTTGTGTTGCATTTTAGAAAAAAATTCAAATATTGTTATAAAATATAATTCTAGTTTTGTCGAGAGACGCAGAGGAAATGTAAGAGTGGGTGGAAAAAGCACTGTGGATTTCTTCTGCATGGCAAAGAATCCGTTTTAACCGGAGTTAGAGCATCCGGCGAATCCACAGTGGGAAAGAGGCATTGTGGGTACTGTGAAGCCGTCGACTCATCGCCCGAGGGTAAGCGTTTGCTTCACCTCTCCCGCCCGACACCTTGGGAGTTTCGCTCCTCGCCCGGCCTCCACTGAACCTCCCACTCGCGCCTCCTGTATAATTCATCCGTGCTTCCGCTGCGTGCAGCGTTTTTGTGTAACACCGGTCTCCTCATTTCCGACGCGCCCTGTGAGGTGGCAGAGTTTGTGCAGATCTGACCGACTAACAGAAGTTCAGTGAGGCTGTCTAGAGGTCTGGAGAATCCTGACTGACTCATCATTCCCAGCCAAAAAAACCCAAAAACAGGCAGATCATCAGCCAAGCCCTGGACTGTATCAACCGAACCCTGGATTGTATCAGCCAAGCCCTGGACTGTGTCTGCCATTGCCAGGAGACAATGGCTGCCAGGGAGGAAACACAACAGGTTTGATTCGTTTTTTTCATCTACTCTATTTCATAGGCAAAAAAAAGCCTTGAATTGATTGACAATGCAAAGTCTCTTTGTCTTTTTCCCTACCCACGGTTAAATATTTAATCAGGCTTGGCAATAAATAAATAAACACAAGGGACTCCTGAAAGTCACAGGAGTCGTGCGTTTGTGAACTCTAGAAATGTAGTGAACTGACAAGACTCCAACATAATCCCTAACTTGAGCTGGTATAGGTCTTCTGAACGGCGTGACAGTACCCATGTTGCAGTCTCTGATATTGACCAATTGGTTGTATTTACATCTGCACCCCAAGAATTTAAATAGGTGGTATTGAACGGGATCATGAGTACACAAGCTGCAGACAAACTGAGGACCATGCTGTACACAAGCTGCAGATAAACTGAGGACCAGGCTTTATCTGTCTCTTCAGCAACGGTCATTTATTTACGGTCTAATTAGTGGATCGATCTGAACCACACCGCCGCCGTTCACCACTTCACTCGTCCATACTAGTGGACCGCTCATCGATCACCTCTGTACTCAGATCCATTGGATAAAGTTCAGCTGGCTGATGGATTTCCGGAGCTGCCTGAATAACCTTGCAGTGAGGGCTATTGGAGGTGTTGAACTGGGAGTGACTCCTTCATGGGATGCCATTTGTTTGAAAAAGTTAACCAGCCTGACATTAGTTATAGATTGTCAAGGGTGACGTCCCTGAGGATGGAGTTAATTATTTCCTAGATCTCACACTAGGGCAAAACAGCTCCGTGTTTCTTTTACCACGTAGAGGAAGTTCTGAGACCACTGTGATCCTCCTCCACCTACCCTCTCATGTGGGAAAAGATGCCATTTAATGTTGCTGACATCACCGCATTCCTCCTCTAGCTACCCGCTCAGGCAGAGAAATGTGATTTGAAATGATATAATTCCCCTTATATATGATTACTCCCTTTATATTTTAAACTCCATCCACCGGTCTCTAAGTGGACTACACTATGTTTAGGAGATTGTATTCTGCTAACGGGGTACATCTGAGTGAGGTGACTATAAGCACATGATTTATTCATACACATTAAGCATTACGCAGTTTATCTTAAAAAGAAAAAAGATGAAGAACTTGTTATTGTAATGAAGGACCACAGTAGTAGCTTGGGGGGGAAGGTATCCACTGCAACACTAAACACGACACTTGTTGTTTTTGCTGAAGCCTTACGTTTGCACTTTTTCTGAATGTGACGGTGACATGTGACTCCGGTAGGAACTTAATAAACTGTAAATGGGTGTGCGGTTAAAGAAGGCGTGACTGAATGATAGAAATATTTTGTTTTGTTTTTTTCATTCAAGATCCAGCATCCAGGAAAATCCAGTGAACCCTCTCAAATAAACCAAACTGATCCAAATTAATCAGCCCAGGAGGGCAGCCATTTGTGAGATACTGGAATGAACGCGGCAGGAATAAAAAATCGTACAGCACTCAAAGTCACTCAGGTCACTCGTTTTTGCCCATTCTATGAAAATGAATGACCAGATGCCTGTCTGCCTGCTTTGTATAGGACTAAGGAGGGATCCATTTTGGTGAAAACAGTCGTGTAACCATTACACTGGCCACCGAGTGTACATTTGTATGGATTTTTATAACGCCTATGAGATTTACCGTGGTATTGGCAGGTTAAGAAAAGTTCTTGTGCCTTTAAATACGTCCTGTTGCAGCCCTACCTTGCCTTAATCAAAAACGGCGACTGTGGAAAGGAAACTATGTAAATACAAATACTGTCTCACTAAGGTCAGGCAATCTATTATGGTCCTGATAATTAAGTAGATCTACAGTGTCTGTACAATGGGGATGTAAGAGGACACAAGAGGTATACAGACTGAAAACTAATGTACGTAAGTGGTGTGCCAGAATGTCGCATCACTAATTTCTTCAGCATTGAACTGATACTTCAAGTGTCGTTGCTTAAAAACCTACACTAATGTCACGTCTTTAGTGGCATTGGAAATAATTAAATGATTATGACGCAAAGATGAATGACTAAGATCTTGGAAAGTCTAGGCTTGGTGATGGTGCCAGGGAGCCATCCTGAATGACACAAGGCCACCACTGTATTGTGCTGTGGGTCTGCTTCCTCCTTGACACGTCATCACAGTCAGCTGGGCCAGCCTCTATTCGCCACTCAAGGTCTTTCCTCTGGAACAGACGGAAGGTTACCTCACTGGCTGGTACAATACCGTGGCAACTAAAGTACCACTTGTTAAAACAGATGTAAAAAAAATAATTTCAAGTGAAATAAAGTTTACAACCACTGACTCCCATTGGGATTAGTAGCATATGAAGTGGATGGATGGATGGGTTTTTACAACCATCAAAAGCAACTAATTATTCCTTCACATCATATTCCAAACATGCCAGTAGCACAACACTCACGTGTTTTCTGACTACATACCTTTCCATCTGCTATTTCCCATTCTATGAAGGGTTCTATTCCATGGGCTGTGTACCCCTATGTCTGACATAGTGCCGCAGTTAAGTGCAGGGGTCAAGTCTCTGGACAAGGACTAGCATTGCTGTTGTTCCCATGAGAAACGGCTTCTCTGAACGGTTAGAAATGTAGAACAATAAGAAACATAAGGTATGTAAGTCAGTCTGTACACAGAGTACATAAGACACATACGCTATGTAAGTCAGTCTGGACAAGGATTACATAAGACACATACACTATTTAAGTCAGTGTGGACAAGGAGTACATAAGACACATACACTATTTAAGTCAGTGTGGACAAGGAGTACATAAAACACATACACTATTTAAGTCAGTGTGGACATGGAGAACATAAGACACATACACTATTTAAGTCAGTGTGGACAAGGAGTACATAAGACTTATACACTATTTAAGTCAGTGTGGACAAGGAGTACATAAGACACATACACTATTTAAGCCAGTGTGGACACGGAGAACATAAGACACATACACCATGTAAGTCAGTCTGGAAAAGCAGCTGATTCATAATAACATCCACTGAGAAAAAATACAAAAAACCCCATCTCTGAGCAGTTTTGGGTTTTCAGTCTAATTACAACGCGTTGTGATGTTCCCTTGTAAACAATCGCCCTCTGCATCGAAGGCAGAGGCAACTGACGCGCAACAGCTAGAGCTGCAGAAAACAAGAGGTTCTAAGGCCCCAAACTGCTGAGAGATTAGTGTGAGGGCTTTGAAATGGCGACCAGCGCCCCAGTTTAATTAGAGAACATAGTGCCTGAGTACGCTTCAATGTGAAAGAGGGATGGAGCCAGCGTTCCCTGCACATGCCGACTACCCAAAGGAGCTCCTCCAGTGGGTGCCACAACAGCCACAACAGGCTTTAAGCCAGTTTGTTAGCTTCACTCTCACCTGCGCAGACAGCCGTGAGCTCAGTGCAGACTCATTTTACCCACAACAAATTATAGATGTGTTCCTTGTGTTTGGTAGTGCACATGAGAGGAGAATCACCCCTCACTTCACCCATGCACATCCACACACGCACACGCACACGGACACGCACACTCAAAGACAACCACACACATATACACACACACACACACACACACAAATGCATACATACCAATGGTGCTGTCCATGCTACCAGCTCGGGCGTTTATAAAAGTTAGAATTTGGAGAGTCAGGGAGAACCCTCCAGCCCACATCTGGCTCCTCAGTAACTTGTACAGACCCCATTCAACCACTCACCCACCAACTAACTCAATCAGACACTCACTGTCTCAGTCATTCACTTACTTACTCTTACACTAAATTTCACTCGCTCAGTCACCAACTCAATATCTCAGACTCATTCACTCACTTACTCAATTCACTACAACACACTCACTCACATTCGGTCAATTACTCAGACACAACTTGCTCACTCACACAAACTCACTCACCACCTCACTCACCCGCTCGCTCGCTCGCTCCATCACTTCCTCACCCACTCACGTCCTCACTCAACCACTCACTCACTAACGTCATGAGCTGATATTTTACCAGAAAAGTGTCCTTTGGCTGCCAGCACAGGAACTCCACTCAATTTCCTTTGGTGGTGAAGTGGGAGATTATGATAAATTATTAATGCAGGGAAGATCAAATTGTCATTACATGGCCTCTAATGCAGGGATTGTGCAGACTGATAAAACAAATAGCCAGGGTAGCAACATTCAGGTCCTCCAGGCAAACTGGGGTAATTGAATTGCACAACAGATTTGTGGTGGGATACCAAAGCTAAAAAATGGTGCCATAAAGTACCCTGTAACGGCAGGAGTGCTTAGAAAACTCCAACTTTAGTTTTCTAAATCATTCTCAGGATGGCACTAGAATATACTAGAGGTAGAGGATTTTTCCTTCTTTGTACTAGGATCATTGAAGCCTACCTAAATATTTCCCTAGACGGCACACAAACTTGGTTGACAGTTTAAGCTGTAGAAACCCCAAGTGCCATCAATAATGTACTTAAGTACATTATATAAGTATAATGTATTGTCTTGCATTACATAATTTCTGTAGTAACGCTGATATTCTTGAAATAATAAAACAGGAAAGCCTTCTAGTATAAAGTATCAAGTAACAGAAAAGACATCAAGTATGCCTTAGAGCTGGTGTATTAAATTTCTATGTTCTACTCTGGTCCTATCGACTAACAGCGTTATAAGTCAAATATTTTGGAGGACAGACCATCACAGAAGAAGGCTGAACCAGGATAACTTTACAAACAGTTACAGGACACCCCCTGCTTCAATATATGGTTGGTAATTTTGTTCTTCGAATGATTTCACATGCCCAAGGGAACATGTTATTGCTGATCTAGTTCTTACCAAGTTTTTCACAGTTTTTTATTTATTTAATTGAATTGAAACCCCCCACTAGTGGAGGAAGGAAAACATTCACTGCTAAGCAGGTAGCTGCTATTGTGGATCTGTAACTATTCACTGCTGAAAAGCGGACTGCTATTGTGGATGTGTAAATATTCACAGCTGAGCAGGAGGCTGCCATTGTGGATCTGTAAATAATCACTGCTGAAAAGCGGACTGCTATTGTGGATCTGTAAATATTCACTGCTGAGCAGGAGGCTGCCATTGTGGATCTGTAAATAATCACAGCTGAGCAGGAGGATGCCATGTGGATATTGTTGTTGTTACTTACACATTACTGTTGAGAGAGATTTGAACATTGCAAGGTTGGCCATTTTTAGGAAGGATTTTCAAACGACATGGATGGAGACACTGCTTAGGGTACCATTACAGTAAGAAGGATTAGTGAACAAGTGAAGAAGTTAGATTCCAGTATGTCCAATAAAGGTTTGTCTTTGTAATATATTCTTACAGTATAATATAATATAGTGGCAAACAGCTGGAATAGTTTTCAGTGTACATAGTATTTAGGTAAAATCATTTTAATTTAATCTTCCTCTCAGAGAATAATGGAGCTTGGGACAAATGTGATACATGTATTCAAATATGTTGCACAAAGCGGGCTTAAACTTGTCTACAGTACTGTGCCAACTGTACCACTGCGCCAACTAAGCATAAGAAGTCCGTCTTTGGAAGAATCAATTTCCCACTGAACTCCGAGTTGTCACATAATTATGGGAGGTGTAGTTCATGTCATTAACAGTTATTCACGTTGCACATACTGCAAATAAAAGGCTCAACCACCACCAGCATGTGTGTCGCTCCGCAGCTATGTAGCGATGAAACATATAATGGTCCAGCTGACCAATTAATGACACAAAGGCTAAAAACTTTAGTAACAAAAAAAAAAAAGTTTAAAAATGGAGGGCCGGTTACAGTTATATTAGCTACTTAACTACTCTCATCAATTTCTAGTCGTTTAATTTTAGATTTTAAATCGTTTAAATAATTCATTTTACGGGTCTCAAATCGCTTTACCAATTATTTAGTAATTTTATTCCGTTTTACATTTACTTAAGGTTGATGCACTCAAAATAACTTCACCAGTCTGAATGTACTTACTTAATGTATGTTTACGTTGTGATATGAAAGAACATTTTAATATATTCTATCAATACTTCTCTGCGTAGTAATCTAAGATTGTATTGTAACATTGATATAGTTTTGTATTTCAGTAATATTGAACACATTTACTTTACACAAACCAGCTAGCATAACTTGAGTTAAGCAATAATTATTATTGTTTTGTTCATTATTTTGAGCAAGTAATATAATTTAAAATGTGTTGTAAAACAACTATATTCTCACATATTTGAATAGTTTCCTGATATTTGTTGTTTCTTTACCTATTTCCTGTTATTCCTATGAAGTATTTAGAGTGAGGCTTTTAATAACAGAGGGTGTTTTATTAATAGGTCACAGCTGCTGAGAAGGCCAAATACTACACAGTGAAGCACTGCTTGAGACACAGCAGTTCAGACTGCACTTTGAAACTGGCACAGAAAATGATAAGTGATTCGATCTGTCAAATGGTTTGAAAATAAAAAATATATATTTTTAGCTTCATGCAACTAATTTATTCTGGCATTTAACTCCCTTTCAGCAGAAACCTAACACATCTTAAAGGCAAATACTTTCGTATAGCGATGCATGTTTTTTTTGCATTATTATTTTTGTTTGTTATTTGATGGTATTGAATGTGATTGACATATCTTACATTACATGGACTGCATGGTCAATCTGTGAGAAAGTAAAAGGAGTGAGTGTGTGTTTTGATGCATTTGGGTTTATTTATTTTTTTAGGTCAGGAGATGGCAACCCTAAGCATCCGCCCTCCAAAGAGACGTTCTCCCTCACACTCCCGCTGTTGGGCCAAACAACACCGATAGTCTGGTGAGGTTTCTGGATGCAAAGGCAGAGAGACTTTTGTCTTCTTAGGGCACAAAAACGCAGCATATTTTTTGCTTAGGTAAAGTGTTTACTCGCCTTTCACATTCAGTGATTATAATATCAGCACATGGTCCACACATGTGTTACTGTAGAGTATACATTTCATATACATTTATTAAGTTTTAGAGTCAGGCGCTCATTTACACAGAGTCAGAGTCAGTGTCATTTTCACACTGCAGACACAGCATCTGTGTCCCTGTGTGCTTTAAATCAATACACTTAAAAACATAAATAAATAAACAATAGCTCGATGCTATATGTACATAAACGTGAGGTGATCTGCATATCTCATTCAGGGCTTAACACGTTTATTTTTATTTTTTTAAGCAGTCAGACCCACCTTCAGTTAATCTCACAACAAGCTCAACTCACACGGTCCCTCCTCACCTCTGGCATCGTGGTGAAATTGCCCTTGTCTAAAGGAATCATTTCCAGCACAATTGAACCACGGGGATTTGACTTTCATTACGGCTGTACCCGGAGGCAGTTTGGAAGTCATTGCTGGATGGATTGAATTAATCAGGGCTAATTATTCAAAAGCCAAAATGATTGCCGGTCAGGATTACCAAACTATGCAAGTCTAGTTAACCCCGTACAATAAAGAATCAGGGTGTTGGTCTACAATATTTACGGGTATGAAAACTATGAAAACTTATCATAAGAAATATATTAGTTTCAGTCTCTGACATCCTTGTTAGGTGGCTGATTTTAACAAAGGAATTAGGTGCTTGGTAATAATTTGACATAAAATGCTTGATTAAACGGAACCTGAGTAGCACAGGTCAGGATACTAAGGCTGTGAAATGTCCATTTGTTACAGCTCGCCGCTGTCTGAATAATGAGCTAACGCGGTGACACGCACTGAAGCACAATGAAAGTCCCAGACAGCCAGGGGTACCAGATTTAGTGTTCTGCGATACCTGATTTAGGCTACCTCGATACGATACCCTGCATAAGATCACGATATTCAATATTATCACAATTCTTTGAATTTTATGTCCATTACATTAAATGTCAGTCAAATAAAAATGTTCGCAAGTATAACGTATGGTAGAGGCTAAAACACACTTAATGCCTCAGCATGGTGGAATGCTTGCTATTTTATTTTATTTTCTGTTGAAACAAGTTCTCTTTTTATGTAAGAAATACAGAAAATAGTGTAATCAAAGTCATTGCCATCGACTATTAAATACAACTTTAAAGAAAGCTTAGTATAAATTATATAAAAAGAGAACAGTTAATGCAGGGATGAGTATAAAGAAAAACACCCAGTGCCACTGGTGTTTTAAAACTTACAGTACTGTAAAACAAAATAACACAAATACTTTTCTAAAAGCTTTTTATTACTAGGTCAGATGTTTATATGCAGGGGAGTCTTAGAAGTCAAAAAGAAGTGAAAAAATTTAACTGTTTTTATCAAAACAAGGGTTAGAGTTGTCTCCTAGCACAAGAGGCACATTTAACCAGAATTTACAACAAGGCTGTCTCTTGCAGCAGACTTTAACAATTTTTTTTTTACAAGTGGCAAATTCTTTGCCAGAATTTAAATTTCCAACAAGACTGTTTCTTGTAGCACAATAGTACTACAGCAGACTTCAACAATTTTTTACAAGAGGCTAATTCTTTATCAGACTTTACAACAAGGCTGTCTCTTGGAACACACTTTAGCACTTTGCCACTTTAGGTGGCGATCTGATAAATGCTTAAATAAATTGGTGGTCTTTCCTCCCTTGTTTTTGACTTCTTTCAAACACCTCCTACATTTTGGATGTCCGCCTTCAACTGGATTGCCGCTTTCATTTAATGGATAACCAAAATAGTTCCGCAATACACTTGTGGAATTATTTTTAGAAACTAGCTGTTCTCCCGCATCCGCCATGTTGTTACTTGGGCAGTGCTGTAATGTAATTTTTTTTTTAAAGGAAAAGAGTTTGTATTGTTTTTAAAGCACACAATTAAATATTAGATATTTTAGATATATTAGATATAATATAATTTTTGTATCATGATATTTCGATATACCAAAATACCACGGAACACTATGCCAGACAGTGAGGTGTACCTAGAAAATATTGTAACGGGGATGGCGAAGTGCGTCTCCCCGTTGCTTTGGACTGTAGCCACCCTCGCGGGGGCTGCCGGGTA
>JAOYSI010072686.1:42852-55663 GCA_025775065.1 Hiodon alosoides | reverse complement strand
CCCAGTTACCTGTGAAAGCATTTGTGCTGACCTCAGGTGCGTTAAAGGCCAGTTACCTGTGAAGGCATTTGTGCTGATCTCAGGTGCGTTAAAGCCGTTACCTGTGAAGGCATTTGCGCTGACCTCAGGTGTGTTAAAGCCCAGTTACCTGTGAAAGCATTTGTGCTGACCTCAGGTGTGTTAAAGCCCAGTTACCTGTGAAGGCATTTGCGCTGACCTCAGGTGTGTTAAAGCCCAGTTACCTGTGAAAGCATTTGTGGCCGGAAAGTCAGCCTCCTGCATACTGCTCCCCCAGCAGTGCCTGCGATCCCAACGTTAACCAGTCGGAGCGGGTGTGAGCTGCAGGCTCGCTTCCATTGCCCTCAGGACCCCATGGCGCACGGCCCCCAGCGCCGCTCAGCCGAACGATTCGAGCCCGCTGGACCTCGACGCTTCAGGACGGGGGGGGGAGCGTGCAGGCACTTGGGCTTCTTCCTGTGTCAAAAGTCGGCGCGCCCCTGACGTTTCGGGCTAGGGCGCCGGCGGGGGCAGGGGGTCCTGGAAGGGAGGGCTAAGATTATCCGCCCGGCCAGAAGCATCCGGCCATGACTGAACTGGAGGGTCCCGGTGGCCGAGGGTCTCCCCCACTCCACGCTCTGCAGGTGTCTGCTTCCTCACGGTCGCGTTCCCTCCAGCGCGGTCCTAACGGTCATGCCGCCTCATGCTCGGGATGCCGTCTCTCCTGCGGTCTTGCGGTCCAAGCGAGCTGCGAAGCGAGACAGGAGAGGAGGGTGAATAAAACGGACAAACGCCAGCACCAGGACACTTCCCCATAACTCGCGGGCCCCTTTGATCTTCACAAAGAAACGAGTCCAACGCGGAGCGGGAGAGGGCGGTCAGAACCCCAGCTCCTCACCCTGACACTTTCCAAACGGAAGCACAGCGACCCCTTTTCTTTATTTGTTTTTTTTGTTTTGTTTTTTTGTTCAGATGCAAAAACATGACAGGGTGGCACTTTGAAGTGCAAAGATAAGCAGGGCTGGAGGTGGCGTGTATCGAGAAACATGAAACCATTTACATTTCAAAAGCAGCGTTTGTCTGGAAATGAAAAGGTCTGTTCCGCAAAGACGAAACGCCGCGCTAGTTAAAAATACTGCTAGAAAAGGGGGAAAAGAGAAAAACAGGACAACACAGAAGGAATTCTTTGGCAAGGACGCAGACAAAGCAAACAGCCCCCCGATCCCCGCCTGAGCCTCCAATGACATGACATTCTATTTGCCATGCTTTCCTTTAGACTTCAGACACGGGGAAGAAAAAGGAGAGCGAAAAACAGGGCTCGTTTGAAGTAATTGAGTACGCAGAGCCAATTACCTCAGAGAATTACCTCAGATTACTCGTTTGTAATACGCAGAGACCGTAATTCGGCGTGGGTGGGTCTTTAGGTACGCTCGGATCGCGCACAGCAGCCCGATCTTAAACGGGCGTTACGCTTTACGTTTTAATAGCGTGGCACGTCTGAGGAACTGACGGGTAGAAAAGCAACCTCAATCATACCCACGTAAAGCGCCAACACAGGGCATGCTGAAAAGGTTACGTACAGGGCCTGCTTTCTACAGTGCCATTTCCACCTTTAAAAAAATGACATTTTTAGGAAGCGGATATAAGGCCTGTTGTACCAACATCAGAAACGTATTGAGGCAGCAGAAAGTGACAGCCAAGTTCCTAACATGGTCTTCGTGACCGTTTGCCTGAAGCATCCCCTGGCTGTAATCTCACAGGCGTTTTCTGTTGACCGAGGTGCCGTCGCTCACTAACTACAGTAGCAGGCACGCACCTATGCAGCCAGGCACCCAGGCACCCACGCAGCCAGGCACCCACGCAGCCAGGCACCCACGCAGCCAGGCAGCCAGGCACCCACGCAGCCAGGCACCCATGCAGCCAGGCACCTACGCAGCCAGGCACCCATGCAGCCAGGCACCTACGCAGCCAGGCACCCATGCAGCCAGGCACCCATGCAGCCAGGCACCTACGCAGCCAGGCACCTACGCAGCCAGGCACCTACGCAGCTAGAAACCCACGCAGCCAGGCACCCACGCAGCCAGGCACCCACGCAGCCAGGCACCCACGCAGCCAGCCGCAGATCAAGCGAGGGAGCAATCCAAATGTCAAGTTCAATTCAGGATGGGAGTCGCTTTCAATTTACGCCGTCCTCTTTACTTAGAGGTGAGACTCAAGAACGATTAAGGGAGACAATTATCAGTCGTTGGTGTACGGTCCTTCCAGGTTATTAATTGGTCTGCTCCAAATGAAAAAGCTGATGCAGGCTCCCGCAGGGTGCCGTATTTGACATAGACGGGTCTAAATGGGGAATTAAAATAAAATTCACAATAGATGGAAACAGAAATGTCATTTTTTTTTTAAAAGCCCAGGGTTGTGATTGCAGTTTTTAATCAAATCTCCAATGAAAGTTTGTCCAGGTTGTCTGGGTCTGCGCGCCCTGAGCCTCCCGACACACTTTTCCACTTTAGTTATGTATCAGCGATTAAAAATACTCGCCCACTGAACAATAACCCTGCCGGCCAACCGCAAACGCGCGGCTCTGGTGCGCGCGCGCGCTCATTTTTTCCAGAGCCACTTCCAAGGGCCAGGTTGGCCTTGTGATTTGAAGCATCCAATCCTGGGAGAATAAAAACCCAGGGTACAGTTCATGTGACAGCCTGGCGATATTTATTTCCACCCCACACACATTAACTTCTAATTTTAACTACTCCACTACGGGGCCCGTCGTGATGGGCCTCGAACCGGTGGCGTTTTCCATCTGTCAGGGCCAACGGCATGTCCAGCCGTCACTCGCGTTTGTCCAAATAAGGCGCCTTGGAACAAAGGAGGCACACCTTACAAGTTCACAGAGGAAGTCTAGAGGCTTTGCCTTCCAGAAACCAGACGAATCATATATCCACATATACATCTTTATACATATTCGTCTTTATACATATATACATATATCAGCATATATATACACATATATACACACACACACACATATATATATATATACACATATACACACATACATACATACATACATACATATATATATACATACATATACATATATATGCGTATTCATCTTTGTATGCCCCACGCCCGCCTCTGCCCCACGCCCGCCTCATCAGAAGCCTGTTCCGCCGTCACCCCCGGTGCCCTGTGCCGCGCCGTCGGACGGACCGCAAACAGACCGCAAACAGACTGTCCTAAAACCCTGCGGCCGGTCGGTGCCGCTTCAAATAACCGCAAAGCAGTTCCGCGAACTGGCAGGCTTGCATCCAAATCAAATAGACACCGAGCCAAGAAAGAAAAAGGCCAATTAAGGTTATTTTCCAGCGAGACTCGTTTTCAACAACAGCACGATCAAGCTGGACTTGAAGGTTTATTTATGTAATAAAGTGTTGTTTTTCACTTAGCTAAGTGGCAAGCAAAAGTAAACCAGAACAATCACTTCGTTTTTCATTCAGTTATTAATTAAAAACCCCACCGCCTTGCATTTAAGGCCTCCTGTTGAACATTGGGAGACCGAGAGGAAGCTCCATTTTAAAGCAAGGGTTTCACACATAAATAAATGTCAGGAGACAAGAGACCGTTAAGAGCCCGTGGTGAAAAAGAAGGTACCAATCTGTAGCGGGATGGAACAGTACCTGATCGTAAAGATGATCTTTCAGAACCAATATACGTTATTCGCAATGTCCAAGATTTTTCCAGAGAAGTGCAATGAACCATTAAGGGACTGATTGCTTGACTGAGTCGGATGGAGGACGACAGAGGGACTAAGACAGCAGAACAGTGGAACCTGTGCCGTGGCCGGCCGGCCGGCTGGCAGGCAGGCACTGCAAAACGCTCTCAGCAGGAAGTTTCCGGGCTTCCGTCGACGCAGGCGCCACTCTGCACCGGGCCGTGGAAAACACATAAAGGACAGGGGAGGGAGATCTGAGAAGCCCAGGAGATGCGGCGGAAGCATCTAGAAGGACAAAGATTACCGCAGTCACCAAGAACGGGGGGCATCCAAAAAAACAAAAAAATAGACCGTCCCGGGGCTCCCTAGAGAGGGGTGAGCGTTTGGAGAGACAACTAATTCTCAGACCAAATATTCCAGAGCAATCCGGTGTTCGGTACAGGCTGTCTGGAAGCCCCCTGGTCTCAGATGAGAATCCCTGGTCTGTACATTTTCAATTGACTTACAGGGACCCTTCCTCGACCGGGGGTTGATGGCAAACGCGTTGAATGATTCCCAGTAAAGGGCAACGCTTTGAAGAATAAATCACATTTGGATCCGGCCAACGACACGTCAACATTCTTCGGTAAGAAAAATGTTTATCAAGCAAACTGCCATTTCACGAAACAAACAAAACTAAAAGGTTAACCGCAACTCCTCATACTTAAAGTCATCACACTTTAGATCTTCCTCAAAGCTTTCTTGTCCAGGATTCCCTGGACAAAAACCCTCCGCCCGCACCAAAGGCGTCCTGATTCAGACCTCGGGCCGCGATGAGCGACGCGCGAGAACGGATCAGACCGCGCCAAATGACGAGCGAGACCGGAGCGTTTCGCACGCCATCGTCTGCATCGGGGGGAAAGGCACACAAACGCAAGGCATTTCCTTATTAAGAAACTACAGCTCTTCCTTATCGCAGGATCGTCATCACTCAATGGGGCGGGGCGCCACGGGCGAACACGTAAGGCAGAGGCAAACTCTCTCACAGGGAGACAACGATGTTTCTCACATGGACACCAGAGAACCACAACAGCCATCTGTCTTCTCAGCAGCTTCCAATCACAGCGGAGGAGACAAAACAGAGTTGCAACATAAGTTCAGGTGATTGGACTAAATATTCAATTACACCTAAACTTTGCACCAAAACAGAAATATTCACCTCTAAATCAAAGGCAATGTGCCTCTTTGTGCCGTTTTGACCACTAAATTTGAATAGCTTGCTTTGAATACATCTGACTTGAAAACAAGCCTCAGCCTTACCCTTTTTTTTGCAATGTATTCAAATGCAGAACTCATAAATATTACACAATATTCAAAACCAACATGAAAACACCAGTTTTTCATGAATGGATTTCAGGATCCTAATCAACTTGAACAGTGGAGTTTATTAAGTTGTCCACGTTACTCCATGCCACACTAAATAACGTACTAAATTTTTAAGGCGAATAGCTACCTAGCCTAGACGCTAACCAATTCCGTTAGCTGTAGCTGGACACATTCTTTAAAAAGATAACCCCGAACCACAACTGAATTACACAAACGGTCCATTGTCTGCTACTAGACCTACTTCTCTTGGGTTTGGTCCAGTTCGTTCGCCATTCGCTGGCACTTCCTTTCATCAAAACCAGCATCACAGCTGTTTTCAGCCAAGAGCCACCTAAAACAAACCCAGGTTTCCGACAAATTCCAGAGGAATCGGGCGGTCTCCGGGGATACGCATTCTGTCTAAAACTCCCCCTGTCGCTGGGAAGACTCTCTCCCCCCCCAGCCCCAAGTGAAGAAACCCAATCCCTGAACTGAAAACGTTAATTAGCCGCAGCACCTATAGCAATGTGTTCTAAATGAAGAAGAACCTTGAGGCTATGCTGTAATTCTGACGTTGATTAATGAGCCAACAACTTCTCCCCCCTGCGCATAACAAAGAGCAGCAGGCCGTCTTAAAAATAAATGGAAAGTCTCCCCCTTTTGCCACGTTTCATCACTGCATTACAAATACGTGATGGATGGTTTGTGCAAAGGCTGGGTGCCGGGACGCAGGGTTATCAGTAAACGCTACAAAAATAAATAAATAAATGCAGCTTTTAGCTTCGTTTGGTTTTTTTAAAGCAACGCAGTGACAGAGGGAGGATGAAAAGTGACCATATTTGGCGCCTCAATAATCACTGTACAACCCCCAGATAACGGCGCAACTCAACTTTACCAAGAGCCGAACTTCCGGACCACCGATTGGGTGTAAACCGCCTTCCATCTACGTGGCTCCCTTTATCCTCATCGGGTTTCCTCCATCGCCACGACCCCCGTCTCCCTGATCCCGTTTACATAACCCCTGCGCGGCGTTCACCACGCAGGACGGAGGGCCATTCGCAGCGTGCGATTTCCGCTCATTTCTCAAACCCTTACCTCACACCGCCGCCTGTGCGTTCCGGCTTCTGCCTCCCTGGCAGGGAGCGGAGGAGAGGAGTTACAGCTCAATAAAGCATTGGAGGCAGGGGACACACCAGACACCGCTGAGGCAACTCCCAGCAGACACAACAAGGATGGGAGATTGGCTGGCTGGCTGGCTGGCTGGCTGGCTGGCTGGCTGGCGTCTGACAACAGGAGCCTGGCAGAGTCTGGACCACCAAGCGCCATCCTCGCGAGCGCTCGAAGCCGTGACAACGCCGCCTCCCCTGGCAACAGGTAAACACAGACGGCAGCTGGCGGCAACCAAGCGCCCTTTTGAACCGCCTAAAAGGGCCCCTTTTCCACTAAGCCACCGATCGAGCGGGATGATGAACAGGTGGCCAACCTCTTCCTTCAGTTTGTGAAGTGTGGAGGTTGGGGACGTGACGGCGTAGGAGCTGAGGGACAGGGGTCATTGGGCTGCTATCAGTCAACGGGCTGGCGCACGCGACTCATCGGGCCCGGTCCAGAGAGTCCCGTCAGCACGACTGCTGCCCTTCGTCACGGCTCGGAGGAGATCCCCCCCACCCCCACATTTCCTCTCATACTGCCCGGAGACTGGGCTGACCCAAGCACTCACAGTGCCGTCGTTATAGTACTGGACTGAAGTTCTCAGACACAGGGCGTAAACAAAAACAAAGCAAGAGGGAACAAAGGGACGGCTCTGATCAAACGCGTTTCGCCGGCGGCCTTTCAATCCGGCACCGGTCTCCCGATTACCTCCGCCTTTTTCCCTCCATCCAGACGGATCACGCGGCAGACAAAAGCCAAGCCAACACAATGCTATCTGCTTGTTTTTAATCCCTGGGATATTCAGGGAAAAACAGAGGCCCCGTTGACAGGTTTGCGAGTTAAAATGCGCGTTCCTTTCTCCCGCCCACACCTTACTCCCTGGCCCAACCCCGGGCGGCTTTATCTGCGACAAACAGGCTCCATTAGCCAGAATAAAGCGCTCAGCGCTCACTGAGACATGAAGGACGGCTTCCGCATCACCAATCCCAGCATGCAACCTGAGAGCCGGCGTGGACCGGTAGCCCACACAGAATCCTCCACAGCTGAACTGTCCATCAGGGGGTCAGGGCCGGCTTTTTGGCTCCCTCCTTCTACAGTCCCGGTATGAGGCACAGGATCCCAGCCAGAGAAAACCCAGGAACGCACCACAACATTTGCACGCGCGCACGCGCGCACACACGCACACACGCACACACAGGTGTGCCTTCACAAAAAGAAGCCTTGCCAAGCATTTCCATAAATGTGAGGTATTGAAAATGTCATTCCTGTTGTTAAAACCGAATGACCCAGGCCTGTATGCCCGCGAAGCTCTCGAGGTCAGCTAAATATTTCAGCTATGTTAGTTTTTTTTACCCCCGTACAAACAGAAAATAAATGCATTACTCAAGGCTCGCGTTTATCCTTTAAACACTCTTAAACCGAATGAAGTTTTTGCCGCAGAGGTCAAAGATAAAATAAATAAATAAATATAATCGGTCTCCTAGAGGGTTTTTTTGGGGGGGCTACGAAAGTCATGCAGAAGAAACCTGCCAGCTTTACTGGAGAGGAGAGAGGGGACAGAAGACTGAGCGCCAGGAGGGGGCGCCTCGGCCCTCGTGCCCACTCAGGTGGTGTGCGTTTGTGTGAGTCATTGCAGGTGTCTGTGAGTCAGTGTGTGTGAGTCAGCGTGTGTGTGTGAGTCAGCATGAGTCAGTACGGAAGTCTGTGAGTCACTGTGTATCTGAGTCAGTGTGAGAGTCAGCGCGGGTGTCCGTGCGAGTCAGCGCGGGTGTCCGTGCGAGTCAGCGCGTCTCTGCGAGTCAGCGCGAGTCTGAGTCAGCTTGCGAGTCAGTGTGTGTGTGTGTGTGTGTCTGCGAGTGCGCACGTCTGTGAGTGAGTGAGTGAGTGAGTGAGTGTGAGTTTGTGTGTCTGTGAGTCAGTGCGAGTCTGGGTGAGAGAAGAACGCTGCAGCGTTGAAGTCTCATGGGTGCGGTTGCACAGAGGAAACTGAGTCTGCCAGACTGGAGAGAGAACAAAGGATGCAGAGTGGAGGACAGGGGTGGCAGGGAAGGGGACGTCAAGACGGCAGGGAAGGGGGACGGCAGGGAAGGGGGACGTCAAGACGGCAGGGAAGGGAAGACGGCAGGGAAGGGGGGACGTCAGGGAAGCGGGACGTCAGGGGAGGGGAGGGGAGGGGGACATCAGGGAAGGTGTTGTCAAGATGGCAGAGAAGCGGGACATCAGGGAAGGGGATGGGGGACGTCAGGGGAGGGAACAGGAAGAAAAGGGGAGTTCAGGGAGGGCGGGGGCGCCCGACGTGGTCCGCTGTTCCTTGTTAGCTTTTCAGACCTCCCACCCCGGCCCTCGGAGAGTGGCGTTTTGATGGAGTGCCAGAAGCTTCCATGTTTAGCCAAGCACCTAGCGCACCTTCCTGTTTTCAACTCCGCCACCTGGACTTCAAAAACAGGCCTCTTCAAAGGGCTTCGCGCGCTGCGGCTCACTTTACTTCCCTCCCCGCGCCGCGCCGGAAGCTGGCCGCAGAGCGTCGCACTGAACCCCAGCGCACAGCTGCACCTCCACCCAAACCAGCGGTGTCTGATTACGTCGCGTCGCGTCGCTAGCAGAAAGACAGACACACACACACACACACACACACACACACACACACACACACACACACACACACACACAGGAGGACGAGGGATCTATGAATACACAAATGTCTTGTGACCTGGCGCATGTGGTCCCGCTGCTTTGTGTTTGGAGAGGGGGGGGGGCCCACCAGGTGGCCAGAGCGCATTGTGTACGGTATTCAAACGCAGCCGGTTCTCAAGACGCCGCCCAATTAGAAAGCGATTCACACCGAAAACGGCAAATGAAAGACTCCGATTAAGGACCGTGAGGACCGGGCTGTCCCGGTGCAAGGGAAGGATGCTGGACCCCGGAGCGGAGAGGAAAACAGTCACATGGCCTTCCAAACACACCTCAGTGTATTGGCCTTACACAGCACATACACCCGGCTGACGGTCAGGCAATGGGTTCCGTTACAGCTTCCAAAAATAACCCAACCCTTCCATTTCAACAATCACGACAAGAGCAGAACTATTAAACTATTTCCTGGCCGTAAAGAATAAACTTTCCCGGGCCGGCACGGAACCCGACGGAGCAGGCCGTTGCTACCAACGCCAACTGGCACGTAATCCTCAGCAGAGCTGACTCAACAACTTTCTCACGCGCTCAGGGTTTCAGAAAATCGATCAGTAAAGACCTCCACTACATCGTTGTGAGGATTTCACTTCGTTTACACTAGGCATCAGAAGCGGGATAATTAAAAAGCGGACGTTTAAATTGTAATCACCTTTTTCTTGGCTGGGCGTGCCACATTACAGCGACCGAACATTTCCTGACCTTTTCTACGCAAGTAGTTCATCCGATTAAACTGTTAAATAAAGACCGTTTGGCCGAACAACTTATCGATCACACAGACGGGTAAAACCATCAAAAATAAATACTGTTAATGAAACGAGCGGCGACATTATAACTGACCAGCAGCTGGAGCAGAACTGACGGTATGACTGTTAAATGTTTAGCGCTGCTGGGACAGAGCCCAACAAGTCTCCTTCCATTACAGCACACAAACAGAGGAAGTGGCAGGAATAGGAACAGACAGACACACACTCACACACACACACGCACATACACGTGCACGTGCACTCGTACATACACTTATATACATATACATATATACACACACACACACACACACACACACATATATAAATATAAATGTAAATGTGAATAGATACTACATGCCTTTTTACCATCTACTTATCTGGACGCATGTTGCTGTCCATAAGTGTTAACACACAGACATAAACGGAAACGTAACAAAGGCAGGCCTGGCACTGCAGTACACACAGACTTGCTCAACAGTGCCGTAACTAAGCGCATTTCTGACTGAAGGCTCTTCCGTCCAATCACACGACCGACCATCCGTCCTGTTCAGACATCCCCCTTCTCAGGGTATCAGGATCAGGGAGACTCAGGAGGGATTCCTTCTTTAAAAACAAAAGGAAACTGAGGGGTTTTATTCAGTCGCCTAACCTCCAGGGCCCTTAAAAGGTGACAATCGATCTCGTGCTACACCCATTAATCTCAGCTGCAGGCAGCTAAGGGTCAATATAGTCTGAATACGGACGAGAGCTGAGGGAGGCTAAAAGATATTACATTTGGCTATTTCTTGTCGAAGAGTCACGTAACAGAAGTTTTAGGCTTGCATCCGCTATATATTAAATTAAACAAAAAAACATGAAATAATCTGGGCAAGTTTACGCGACACCTATCTGCAGAGAACTTTATCCAGTCACACGGCTGTATATCCAAAATGAAATGAGGTCTTTTTACAACGAGTGTCAGGTAAAGCGCCAGCGTCCTCCTTAAGTCTGAACCTGAAAGCTCCCAGGACGGGCGCAGCAGCGTCCCGGGAACTGGAGGTCCTGATGAGCGGATCACCCTAGGGAGAGAGACAGCGTGTAGACACAGAACTTCCACGTTCTGAGAAGTCAGCCACAGGCCCGCAGCAGACACCTTGCAGGACGAGGCGCATCCCAGATGAGAAATCCTCCCCGAAATTTGCCAGAATAATGTCAGACAGCCTCGACTTCAGACAACAGACTCAAGGACTAATAAAGAGAAGTTTGGATTGATCGCGTTCATTTGATGCATAGACAACACAGATAAACGTATGCACCCACACGTGCATTAACACATTATAGGTATACACAATCTTAGCGACCTGCACTTAAAAGCTTAAAACACTAGCAGCATCTTGTTTTGGAAGGGGGTTGTTTTTGTGCGATTTTGTTTAGGGAGGATAAGAGCTTCCCATTCAGAGGGGAGCGGAAAAAAAGAGAAACTAAAGTGCAAAACCTTCCCCCTCTCCTCTCCTCTCCTCTCCTCTCCTCTCCTCTCCCCTCCCCTCCCCTCCCCTCCCCCCGCGGTTGTTTGCTCATTTATGTTCCCGTCTCCCATGGCGATGGTGGAGTGGTGGCCCAGCAGACGGAGCTCACCTTCCGCCCAATCAATGGCGACCCTCTCAGAATTCCATTCACACCGTCTAGACAGGCAGACATTTAGGGCTCGTCTGCCGCGCGGGGCTGGGCACAGAGGTCACGCGTCGCGCCGCGCTCTCGCCGCCTCAGCAGACAGCTCTCCACACACTCCTGAAATCATTAACCAGCAGGGGGGGGGTTATCAGTTCAGGACCTGACCGGGAGGGGGGATTAGCACTTTTTAAAGGACTTTTCTTTCCGATAAACAGAACACAGGGATTACATCCCTTTATTGGTCTCGAAGGTGCACTGCGCTGAACTCGGTAAGAACACAATGCAGCCACGACACCAGGGTTGGTCGAAGACTGTAGGGACATTTAGCGCTTCCCGAACGCTGGCGTTTTAATTCCATAATGAAGTGGGGCGCAGTTTAACGAAACGAACGCCGGCCAAGCAGGACTTCACGCTGCAGAGCCGGAGGAAGTGTGGACGGGACGGGACGGGACGGGGGGGGCGGTCGAGCCCTCCTCCACCTTCAAACCCCACGCAGAATAGACCGGCCACCTCTAAAGCCCGCCGTGATCAATTTCTCCATCATCGATTATAATCTTAAAATGACTGGGGCGCAACCTTGAGAAAAACGGACCCGCAGTGAGCATTGGCAATAAGCTCGGGCCACCTCCCAGGGTCAGTTTACATATTCATAAAGGGGCGGCACCACCGAACAAAGCACCAGTATCTGCATAGTTGAGCTGAGGACAGCAGCGGACGCGCGGAGTGGGTGCAGCCGCAAAGTGCACACGCGGACACAAGCAGGGGCCAGACTGGGAAAAGCACTGAACTTTAAACAAGGAAGTCTATAGGGCATTGCACCGCGAGGAGCCGGTAAGGGGCGGGGCGGGGCGGGGCAGGACAGCTGGGCCCACAACATCCACAGCCTTACTCCAGCACATGGGTCAAAGAAAGTGTTTCATCTCACAGCTTTTACAGTCCTGAAACCAGGACGGTTCTTTAAGGCGGCCAACGGCGGTGGCGTTCAGCCCGTACAAAGGCAGGCCGGTAACGGTCCAATCAGGAGGCATCCGAGCCACTGACCTCCCCCCCTCCCCCACGGTAGCTCCTCCTGGCCCCAGACGTGAGGGAATGGCTTGATGATGTGGCAGGGGCCTCAGACGGGACGCCGCGAGGCAGGCATCGGCGTCTCCTACCCTGCCAGCGCGGAGGATTAGAGAGGCAAATGGAGGCCGGAACGACAGCTCCATCTGTCCGCCCTTTGAGGAGCTGCCCAGGAGGACCAGCATTCCCTGGGAGCGTGTAGCAGCCATATGCCAGCTCTCTGCGGGCGCGCCCCGCGCCCAGATCTGGTACGGGCCTGGGATTCCAGGACGGGCCTTTCTGCCCCCTCTGCGACAGCGACCTTTTCGCCCGGACCCTGCTCCTCGGCGGTCTTTGATCCGCCCAGCTCCCGACCACGCCCGTCGCCGCTCAAGCCCTCGGGGGGGCACTGGGAAGCCGCCTTCTGTTGGTCAGACGTCAGACCGTCTGGCGGGAAGCTTTTCAACCTACGTCCACAGAGCCC